>JAWNKY010002333.1:0-37556 GCA_035041765.1 Drosophila algonquin | reverse complement strand
AATGAATGCAAAAAGCGGTTTGTAATAAAATGTACATCTCAATATATAGAAAACATAGAACATATAGAAAAAGTTAGGGCCGCGGCTCTACATTTAAAGACTATAAATGCTTACGTATGTCTGGAAATTCAACTAAATTTATTTGTTTGTGCCTGATATTTCTTACTGGTATATTTTCTTTAACTTCATTTTATATATTAATAGCTAACATTGTATTTAATCAGTATATGGTTATTTGTGGTATTTTTACATAAAATCTATCATTAGTATATGTATTCGGTCACTCCTCCATTTAATTTTCATCTTTAACAATCACTAAATATTCTGATGTCCTCATATCAAAACATCAAGATATCAAGACATTAAACTTTATTTCAGTAGCCAAGATGTGGATCTTTGATATCAATAAACATCAGTAGGAATGACAATTTGCGTAATAGGACCTCTCTACCATTTCCTTCCAGCCCATTTTCAATCATATTTTTTATGGTTGTAAGATGTTCCCTGCTTCTGTCTTTCACGTGTTGGATTTGATCTTCCTTTTCCTTGATTTGTAGATCTCGATTCTTCAACTGATACTCCAAGTAATTGATGCGATCTTCAAAAGATTTCCTCTGATCCTCCTTGAGTTGGTTCTCCTTAAGTGTAGATTGCAGCTTGACGATCTGCTCTACTTGCTCCTTGAGGTCAGACTGTGTTTTGTAGGACTCCCACAGGCTCTCCCTGATCGTATTGCTGTAGTTGAGTAGTGCCTCCAGTTCCTCGGCTTTATCCTGATAGACATTCAGTTGGGCTCTCAGGCTCGTCAGCTGTTGGTTCTGCTCCTCGAAATCTTTTTCGCTCTCTTGACACTTTTTCTCATGCTGGATGCAAAATGAACTGCACTGCGATTGCATTTCCTCACTGATTTTAGAACCCTGGAAGGAATGTACTTGAGTTTGCTTGATTTTTTTCTATTTGGGAAAGTTTTTACCTCATTGGGAGATTCCATTGGCAGGATGCTGCCTGTTGAATGCTGTAAAAACAGTAGAATAACCGGAATAATCCACATGTTGAACTGCAACCACCGCCCGAGATAGGAAAAATGCAAATGATTTTGTCGCAACGAACGAACGGCCCACAAAGCATTTATTACATGCTTTATCGGTGGTTTACTTTTCCAGTAAATAATATATTTATAGCTCTACAAAAGATTAATTCCAAGATGATTGACGGGAATGTTTGCTTGAGCTTTCAATAATGCAAAGATATATGTACATATGTATGTGCGACTCTTGTGGAATTCTCCGTTGATATGGAACTCAGAACTCAGAACGACCTCTCATCCTGCTTGGGGTTCAACTTAAGGCCATGATTCTGAAGAAAGTTATCGCCAAGAAGCGCCTAATGCGCGTTCCAGGACATTAGACGGCCAATGGAAACTTCTTTTAAAGTTTCGGCATTAGAATTTTTTTCTTTATTTTGTTGCAATTTTCCGAACCTAATGGGACGCACGTCAGGTTCCTCCTGACCGGCTGTCCACCAAACCCAAGCGACAAAAAAAAGAAGAAAACTCTGACTAAAGTTTTCCGACTTGTGGGTGGTTGTTGGGCGGTGGCAGGACCACAACAGAAATAGAAAAACCGCACGGAAGGTTGTCAAATAAAATCCAAGAAAAGTGCAATAAATCACGTAGCACTGCAATCATTTTTATCAGCGCCCAGAGTCCTTCAAAGAGGAAGGATATACACGCAAAGTAAGCAATATTTAACCACTATAAATACATATACATATATATACATACATATGTATGTATTTATCAGATCGAAAAATAAAGCGGGTTTCGTCTAGTATGTGGAGAAGAAATTCCACTTTCATGGAAATTCACTTGAGCTTCAAAGTATTTAATTTTCTCAGTCTGGGGCTTTTTCCCAATTGGTAGATTATTTTCCATTTTTTCTTATATCTTCTCTTTTCTGTTTCGCTCTCTGCGTGTTGGCTGTGGCAAGGCCATGACCCAGGCATACAATCGCTAACAAAAAAACATTTTCATCAGCTGCTGTACCCAAATGAATGAAATGATTTCTTGTTCGATTTTATGAGTTTCTTTTTTATTTTTTCATACCCTTTCTTTTTGATGGTGCAATACTTTGGGGATGCTGAAACTTAAGGGTGGATAAATAATAATATATTTCATTGTATTTTGATGGGAAAAACAAAAATAAGAAGAATATATCTTTAGTAGAGGGTATTGAAAATTTCAGCCGTTCGCCTGCCTCCTTTCTTTGGGTATTTTGTATTTTTATTTATTTTCCATTTTCATCCTTCAACTTGAGGCGATTTAAATGTAAATTGACGTCGCTGCCAACTTGCGCACGTGCCCCCATAATTGGAGTACTTTTTGGAGTACGAAAGCCGCCACAAACCCCCTCACACACACACACACACACACACACACACAGGGCTTTAAGTTTTTCTCTGCATAGACCGCAAAGATTGATGGTGGAAATATGGTGGGACTGATGATGAAATTGAGGGAAATATGAATGGAGAGAACAAGAGAATACAAGACTTAGAAGACTCGTATAAATGATGTGAATGCATTAATGAATCCCATGAATGTGTACTCCTTTTTCTGATTTTTTTCAGAGAAATGATAGAGCTAACTGTTGTTCTTATAATGGCAAAAGGAAACCGTATACAAATATTTCAACCTAACGATCTATCGTAGATGTTAAGACCTTAAAAGAAAAGTCTAAACACTTGCGAGTAGAGGTTAAATTCATACTAATCTTTATTCAGAAAATTCCAGATGGGGGACAATTTTGTATTCTATTCTTATTGCTAGACCCACGCAACGGGTACATCGGTACTGCGAGTGTATTTTTGGACTAGATTAGGGTCTTAACTGCTTACTGCACTTAACTTTGGAATAACGTGTGTGTTAATGAGTTGACAGATCATCTCATCGCTCGCACCCTAGCAATTCCGGATGAAAGTAGGTCTATCTAGTAGACTTATGAGGTTAAAAGTTCTGCAAAAAGAAGGGGTTCTTGGCGATATACAGTTGCTCCCTGGTTATCCCTTGGGGTGCATCTTTCGAAGGCCTTGCTGCCAGTGATGCTAGTAATTACATTTTCCAGTTATTTATATGTACATCTAGTTCTCCAGATGAATGGTAGGATAACTATCTAACGCAGAGCTGCCTAATCACATTTGTTGCTACTTTCATACAAATAAAGCTCAACCCCAAACTTCTGGCTTAAACCGAATGGACACACATTTTGGGCCCGAAAAGTGAACGAAAATTCAAACTGAATTTGTGGCCCCACTGGTTACAGCTAAGGACATGCTATGTACATCCCGGGAGCCCTATGCTACCCCCACATGACCCAACGTCATCCATCAACTTCAAGTGCAAAACTGTAAGCGAATCCCAAATGCAAGTCCTGATTGGTGGGGTTTGGTTGGGTGGTTGGTTGGTTGGTTGGTTGGCTGGGATGTAAAGAAACCTTATCAGGCAGCGAACGCTTACCTCCAGCCACCCAGCCACCGCCCACACTTAAGCCTATCAATCAAAAATGAGCATGTATATGGGTCCGATATCCAGCTTGCAGCTGGAGAGCCATTTAAGCCGTTTTGTGTCGGCCACAGGGCAACTAAATTGAATCATCATCGTCTCGTCCCTAGATGGGGTACTAGATGACTGCTTCCAGGGACATGCAGTTTAAAAATGAATAACGCGAGAGTGGGACTCGGATTGGGACTCTTTTCCGTCTCGATTTCTGCTGCATGCATCTCTGGGGCATCAGCGGCGGATATCTCTCTCTGCCTCTCCAGTGGAGCGCATTAAATGCTCGTTTGTCCTGGGCCCTGGCGACATGCATCGATGGGGCTGAGGGCTGAGAGAATCTGGGTTAATGGAATATAAGTGAGACAAAACGAAAATCGTTTTTCGCACTCTCCCTTTTTGGGGAGAGAGAGAGGGGGAGAGAGGGTTCAATTGAGTTAGAGTTTGTGCCGCTTGCTGCAGGTCTCCTCCTAAAAATTTGTAACTTGAACCGGTTTACCAATTTTCCCGTTATTCGGTAGTTTTTCGTAATAAGATTTTTGTTCCGTGGACTTTTAGGTTTTCCTTTTCAAGTGGCATCGATTGGAAAACTTGCCAAACGTGTCTGCGGAAATTCTCCTCCACAGCAAAGCAAGAGAGAGAGAGGGAGACAGAGAGAGATAGCGAGAAAAAAAAGAAAAACAAATTGAAAAAGAAAAGTTGTAATATTGTTTTTGTTTTTGTTTTTTTGTTGCGCTTGGAAAAGTCGGGCAAAGCCATTCACTGGCCGTTGTTGTTTTTCCCATGTTTATGCTGGCCTTTTCTTTGGTCAAGCGCATTTGGCCATATTCAATTTTCCGTGCACGCCTGCCCCGTGCCCCGTGCCCCAAGAGCGGCTAGCGAAAGTCGTTCTCAGCTGGTTTTTCCTCTTCCACTGCGCTTTTCTTATTTATCTGTGCCATTTGTGCAGCTGTGTGTCCAGACGTTGCTGCTGCCGCGGCGGGCAGCAGGCCGGAAGAGTGGGTCGGAAAAACCGGAAAGCAACAGGCCACAGATGTAAGTCAAGGTGTCACTAATTGGAATAGATTTTAGACAGCAAAAAGATACCAAACTGAGGTCGTCTAGCTTTCAGAGGGGGTCCAGATTATAAAATAATTTCTTGCTTTTATTTGAGGCTTTTAAATCTTTTTCCAAGTCAAGTAAATGCTCCACTGATGCTTATCCAAAGTATGCACCATGCACTTTAAACCTATAAACGCACCAGCTATAGCCCCTAAAAGGTTTTTTGTTTTGGGTACCTGAAGATACCTTGGGGAATGTGTGATAGGGAAGTAGAATAGAGTCTCAGGAAGTTCTTAACGATTCCATACAAATCGTGGTCTCTTCAGTCTGTCATTCTCTAAACATACAGTCTCAATCGACTTCCACTTTTTAAATCCAATCGGAAATCGAACTAAATGCAGAGCTATTGTTGCTCTAAGATGGAATTATTAATAAGGTGACGTCTTCACCACATCTGCTCTCCTTCGAGGGTCCATCCCTCGATCCCTGTCTCTATCCCTATCTTTTTCTAGCGCTTGTCTTTCTGAGAGTCGATAGAGAGTGGATGGTCCTCACCACAGCGGACGATGTCTCCCTCTCATTCTCTTCGTTAGACTTTGCTGCATTTTTTCTCTCTGCATTTCCCTCCTCCCAGGCCACTGCAAATCCCGAGTACTGCCACTCAAGTTTTTCCTAAGAGTTCTATAATCTAAAAACATACTCATAGTTCAAAACATATTCCAGAGATTACCTTCACAAACAGCCTTAAACTATTTAGGTCTTGCTGACATTTAAACACTAAATGAGGTAATTGCTGGTTAGCCACTAAGATGATTTCCAATCGTCCAAAGCTTAGACTAAGCCACTAATGACACAAAAACCTTCAGTTAGCCATGGTTACCATTTCCATTTCCATTACGTTTTCGTTTCTCGTTTTCCAACCTCCCCCCTCCTTACGAAAAATCATCTATTGCTGGCACCTTTGGCTCATTTTCTCATTTTCTGTGCGGCTTGAACCCCTTTTGGGGGGCTTTTAGCTTTGTTTAATCAGTCGCTGAAAGGGCTTTCCGCATTGTTGGCCCTTAAAGAACCGAGAACCGGGTGGAACCTTTGTGCCGTTTTGTAGGTCAACTACCAGAATGACCCTTTGCCCCAGCACCCCGTCCCCCAGTCTTTGTTCTGGCTAGAATCATCCAGGAATATATATATATACATATATTTTGTTTAATGTTTGCTTGAGCATTCAGTTTAATTACCCTCCTGCCTCTTGGTTTTTTCTCTTTATTTTCTCTCTGTGTAATTTTCCGGCAACCATTTTTGAAGGCGAAACCCGCATCCTGTGAAGCGGCCGTATTTTTGTTTTGTTTTTGTTGCGTTTTCCGAATTTTTAAGTAATTAAAATTCCTCACTCATGCCAAATGCAATCCGCACCTGAAACTCTCTCGCTCTGCTGTCTGTCTGTCTGCCGACCACAGATATTTCTGGTTTATTTTATTTTCATTTTACTATCGATTTTTGCGGCTTTTTTCAACGCAATTAACCTTCTTCCTGCCCCCAGCTCCTCCCCTTTCTCTCTCTGTTGTGGGCCTGGATTTTAGCCAGAGTTTCTGTTTGCTGAATATTCAAGGACTCTGGCTTGATGATGAGAAAACAGTTTGGGCTTTGTTTTCATCTCGGGCTTAGTGCTGCTTCAGTCTGTTTCTATGCCAATTTTTCATTTGTATTTACTTAGCTAATCCTTGCCGATAATTTGATGGTTTTGCTCTGTGGCCTGGCATTCGTTTGCCTGGTTTCCTCTGGCAAATACTATCTGCAGCAATAAGATTAGTTTCTGTTCAATTTTGTGTTTCCATCGAGCGAGAGAGGAATTAAAGCTCTTCATTTACTACAAACATGAAAGCAATTTTTGGGCAATCTAATTGATAAGAAAATCCAAACGAATTGCTAAATAGAAAATGGAAATACTCAATATAAAGCAGGGAAAATATCTCCACCCCTTTGTATGCCGTTTGTATTGGTTTCCTCTCGATGGCCCCTTCAAAGAGAGTCACATTAGCAGACTGCATTATTGTGCGTTTGATGTTCGATTCGGATACGAAATTGTGCAAATTGGAGAGACTTTTGTGACACTCGACAGTGGCTGGCAGTGGAAACCGTCAAAAGGGAAAATGTGTGCTGTGAAAGCTTCGACTGGACAGGAACTGGCACTGGCCCTGCCACACAACACTCCATTAGGCAATCAGGCATGCCACAAGGCCCTCAGTCCTCTCTTGGCCTCAAAATTTGCTCGTAAGTAATGCAGTTATGGGCGAGTGTAGCTGTGTGTGAGTGTGTTGTAAATGCATTAAAAATGTTGTACAAGTTTTAACTGGGGAAAAAGCAAGAATATTGTCGACCCCAAACGAATGTGGCACAGCCACCATTTTCCCCCCCCTTTTTTCCTGCTGCCATTTCCCTGCCTCATTCTTGTCGTAGTAGTTCTTGCTGTTCGTTTTCCATTTTTCCAGTCCATCTGCCAAAATAAATATGTTTGTGCCAGTCAAAGAAACTCTTGCCATGGCCCCACAAGTGCCACTTGCCATCTGGTTGGTAGGTAGTTGCGGGGGCCCCGTGTGTGGCATGTGCAACAACTTTCAGCTCTCAGAGCTGCAACTGCAACAGTAAATGCATTACAAGAAAACTTCAGCCCCCAACCTACCACAAACACACACACACACACACGCCCCCCATTCGTAGAAGGCATTAAACGCAATCAAACGTTAAAAGTATTAAGAGTGGGGTGGGGGGCGGTTGTGTGTTGCAAGGCGGGTGTGGCCCGGGAGTGGCAATGAAATGACCATCCAGAGAAGGAGCGAGAGAGAGAGGGAAAACGAGAGGCCTTTTCGCCCAAAATGGGGCGACAGTTGTGGCTCTGCTCTTCTCTGTCCTGGTGTGGTGTTGTGTTTCAATTTCCGGCCTTCAATTAAATTGAAATTGCGGTTGGATACGGAATTGTTTTTCGGGTTTTTATTTTTGTATTTTATTTTGTATTAAGCAATCGATTTTTAAGATTTATCAAAGGATTTTTAGTGAAATTGGAAGAAGTTTTTGATAGATTAAAATATTTTATTTATTAAATTAAAACCGAGAATGGAAATACTTATTAAAATGGAAGTATTTTCACTTAATGTGTGTATATGTATTTGTACATATGTATGTACATGTGTGGAGTATTTCTATTTATTTTCACCATGTTTATATTTGACACCCGAATACTTATAGTTATTCAAATATGGGATACTACTTTTACTCTAATATTTAACCTATAACTAATGATTCTTTCTCTCTGTCTGTCTTTTGCAGGTCATGAACGACTTAACGAATACATATCCCACTACGAAACACTCGACTATGATCACGAGCACATCCGAGCTAGTCACAACAGGGCGCGACGATCGGTGACCAAAGATCATTTTGTACATTTGAAGTTTGCAGCACATGGAAGAGACTTCCATCTTAGATTAAAACGTGATTTAAATACATTTAGCGATAAGTTAGACGTGAGTATATATTCGATATCTTTAAGCCATACATTTTTATATATATCTATTTGTAGTTTTATGATAGCAACGGCCCCATTGATGTCTCCACGGATCATATCTATGCGGGCGAAGTGATAGGGGAACGTAATAGTTTTGTATTTGGTTCCATACACAATGGGGTATTCGAGGGTAAAATTATAACGGAACGTGATGCCTATTATGTTGAACATGCCAAACATTATTTTCCCACAAATCGCACTGCGATTTCATCCACAACGGAGTCGTTCACAGCAGCTCCAAGGAGCAGCAGCAGCAGCACAAGCAGTGCTGCAGGAGCACGGCCTTTGGCCTCTCGCAACTCCAACAAATACACAAATAACTACAACAACAGCAACAACAACACAACTGCCGTTGATAATAAGACGGAAAACTTCATAAAGAAAATTGCTGAATCCACAACGAGTTCCTCTGAGCTGTCTGAGGAGTCGACCACAACAGCCAGAACAACATTCCCACCCACAACAACGGAACACGTCGAGGAGGAGCAGGATAATGCCGAGGACGAACTTGATTTTCACTCCATTATCTACAAGGAGTCACATGTTGAGGATGCCTACGAAAATGTG
The DNA here is from genome assembly GCA_035041765.1 of Drosophila algonquin. NCBI lineage: Eukaryota > Metazoa > Arthropoda > Insecta > Diptera > Drosophilidae > Drosophila > Drosophila algonquin. The sequence goes on along the minus strand of JAWNKY010002333.1, from coordinate 28,839 downwards.
CGCGAAGGTAAGTCGAAGGAAGTTCTCTTTATTCGCCATTCTCCACTCTCCCATCTCTGGAACGCAGAACAGAACTTGTCGATGCAGAAATGAAAAATTCCCCCTCCCCCGACGCACCACCACCTACCCACATTGTTAAATGTGATTTATTTGGCTGGCTTCCGGCGAAAGTTTGAGGGCTTTATTTTATAGGAACAGTACTACGAAAGAGAGTACAGATTCGCATTCGGTTGGGGAGGGGGGAGGACAAGCCAACCTTGAAATTGTTTGATAACATTTCGCTGCTGTTTTGACACTTGAGTTATGACTGTCGCGAGTGCCTGCTAATAATATTTCTTACGTATAGTCCCATCCTCACGTACACGACGCTGTCTGTTTGTCATGTGGATGTCAGTTTTTCGCTCTGAGGGTGGTGCAGGTGGGGGTGGGTCGGTATAAGGTGGCACATCAGTTCAAAAGTTGTTAAGCTCAACAACTTGTTTATATCACGGGCTGTCACTGGGTCTACAAAATACATATATTTTATGCATATACAAGAGTGAAATTTTGCAGCAGAGCTTAGCTAATGTCATGGCAGAACTTTTCGTTGATCTGAAAAATAATCAACCTGGTGAAACTTTTTAACAGCTTCTCCTCACACTTTGACGGGCTGTGTTCATCAAAAATCAGTATTCTTGAACTAATACTCCTCCTCTTTTAAAAGTAGAAAGAGAGGGCTTCGCACTCTTCTTACATTTTGTTGGTTTTTTGCCTTGAGCGCCGCAGTGAAGTCGCAATTATCTTCTCTCTCGATCTGCTTTGCTGCTCTCACACAATGCACTCCACTCCCCCAATCGATTCGTTCTATGTCGCTCTCTTCGCAACAACAACATTAATGCGAGCGACTCTCTCGCTCTAAGATCTACGAGCTTTGCTGCTCTCACGCAATGCACTCTCTCATGCATTTGCTTCATTCCATTGCAACAACAACAAGTTCGCTCAGTCGTTCGCTCTCAGGCCTCGCTCTCATCATAAGTATGGGACTCTCTCATCTGAAGCACAAGGAATAGCAAAAGCGACTCCATTTTGCTGCGCTGCGCCTGTCTTTATTTGTTTTATGGCTGGTGCAATATCACGTATTAAAGTAGTATGTCATTTACTATGAAGAATACAAAATCTCTCTTGCTTAAAGTCAGATTTTTCTAAAATGAAAATTGCAACAAAATATGAGAAAGAACCTGCCTTTTTCTAGGGGACTGTGTTGCAGTGGCAGTGGCAACATTGTTCTGCAGACAACGAAAAACACACAGAAATGTTAATTTGCAGTGAAAAGGGGCAACGTTGCAAGTTCATGGTTTATGCAAAAAGGCGTCCAAGCGACTTCATTTGAAAAGCAAGCCACGCATGAAGAAAACGAAACGAAAATAAAAGAAACATTCTCTTGCCAGTTCAATGGTCAATTTTGTATGCAACTCTGCAACAAAGAAGGTGCACACGAGCACACACCCATGCAACGGGCACATACAGTACGTACGTAATATTACAGCAGCAGCAACAATGACACTGACAATGAAAAGTTGCAACAGCAAACCGAAAATACAAAAAAAATTGTGACAAAAAGCGGATGCATCGTCGTTGTTATTGTGCAAGCAGCAGCGGCAACAACGAGCGGCAGCAACAACAACTATGACGACATCGGGTTCCAGACGGACGGCTCCAGGCTGCAGCAGCTTCGAATAAGCATTCGAGTGTATGAGACTCGGTTCCCATAGCCGACATAGCCATGGCGGCTGTGACAATAGGCGGAGCGTCACGCCCATGTAAACGTAGTTGCCTCTGTTGTTGTTGTTGCAACAAAAGAAGGAAAATCTAATGCATAGCTAAACTAGAAAGATGAGGGGGAGGGAGGTGCAGATTCTGATACTCTGACAGATTGGGCTGTTCTTTGAAAGTCTTCCGATACTGATTCCGATTCGATTTTGGATCTTTCGATATACCTAACTTTTTCCTAGAATTGGAGAGCATGAAAATGGAGACATTGCTTGTCCATAGCACCAATCAGCACTTTCGGATGAGCGGAATATTCAATCTGGAATGCGAGATTTTAATAATATCATCAGAGATCCTTAGCATTTTCCTAGAAAAGTTCTAGTTTTCCCAGAAACAAAGAGATATAAGCATTCCTTCATTATGGGTACTCGAAATACCCTTTATGAGGGTATACCCACCGAAATGAGAGCATGGAAGCGGTCTGTGCTCTCTGTGCAGTGTGTGAAAACGGGGCCTGGTCTCCACTTTTGTTGGTGCAACTTTTTTTCGACAGTTTATCATTGTTGCATGCAGCAGCAGCAACACTTGACAAAACTATTGTCATGGGCGTATTTAGTTAAGTTTCACGTTTGTTAAGAGGGTGTGCGAGGGGGAGGGTGCGTGGTGTAATCACTTTAATTAGCTCACACAAAAGCCACCTCCACATCCATGCCACAGCTCCAACCCTGTGCCCCCCAGACCCATCCCTGTGCCCCCCAGCTGTCACTGTAGTTATGTTGTTGCCGCTGCACATTTTGATTGATGCACTTTCACACACACACACACATAGATACACAGATACACAGACAGAGATACTTTGAACAGAATTCGTTCCATTTTATTAAATTGCTACTTTTCGTTTAGTTTTGTTATGCAAATTGTGGAAAATGTGGGCGAGTGGAGGGTGGGAGGGGGTGGGATGGAAACCATTTAATTAGCTTGTGTTTGACATTCTCTACAGCTGCTCTCCACTTGAGCGGATCGAATCATTTATCATGTTAATTAATAATGTCACTCAATGAATTTGATTTGATTTGATTTGATTTGGGGACTGACAGTGAATGCAGGAAGATATTGGTTCTTGAGTGGCTCGTAGTGCAGGCATCCACCATGGAAGGGAAAGCATTCGTGTACTCTTAGCCACAGCTAAGGAATTTCGAGTAACCACCAGGAAAATGCTGGAAATTGATGGATGAAGGGTCTTCAATTGAAATTCCATTAATTTCACATAGCTATAGGTATTTCTTGTATACCAGAATAAGTTTACTGGAAACCCCCATCCACCATCGCTTGGAATGAAGTATAAACTGGTGTCAAAGGTTTTCCAACGACTGCCATTGGTCACTTAGCCAAAAGGAACATAACGTAAACTTTAATTTGTGCAACAGTGCAAAACGGTCATCTATTTCTGCCCCTAGTTGCAGCACGTTCCCTCTCTCACCCACTTTCTCTCACATTTTCCCCATTTATGAGCATTTTCCTGCCAGTGCTGCCAATGCTCCCCTCGTTCTTGGCTCGTCTTGTGTTGGCCAAGTTTATTAGCCACTGGCATCTCGGGGCATGTGTGTGTGTGTGTGGCAGGCAACTGTGTCGCGAGGTGTTTACGCCTCGGAACTTATCAGGAGAGACTTTCCCCTAGCACTTTTAATGCCATTTTAGCAGCATATTAACTTTTGTAGTGGAAATGAGCAGTCGTCGACGGACCCTAGACCCTAGATTACATTGTACGAGGGGTAGTCCCTCCCCCCGCCCCCCATTCCCCTGCGGATGTGTGGGTGTGTAGGGGTTGTCTGGGGCTCGGGAAAGGCTGTGCCGTGCTGTGCGTGGGTGCGTTAAGTGCGTGTTGAAACCGAGACCGAGCGATGCACACGCACATTGCTTATCCTCGACTGCCGTTACTCTTCCTCTGCTAGGAGGTCCCCCCTGGGGGGTGGAGTCAAGGACTGGCTGCCATTGTTGCAGCCCTGACACACTGTCGCACTCTGTTGCAAGCAGCCAAGTAACGAAGCATAGCACACACAACACATTGACTCAATTACGCGAGTGCAGTCTCTGCACTTGAATCCTGTTCCTGCCTCAGTGGCAGCTCCTTCTGCAGCTCTTGCTGCTGCTGCTGCATGGAAATCACAATTTATACACAATGTTGTAATATAATTTTTGCACAGCAAAAACAGTGTGCAACTCAAGTGGCACATTGTTTGCTGGCGTCACTGTTGCCAGCTCCTTCTGCGACCTCTCCACCACCCCCCACTCCACTCACCATTCTCCGACTGCCTCCTTTTCTCGAGTGCATTGACCATGGCTGTGGCAGCTTTATGCTCAGTTTCTGCAACTGCCATAAATGCAATGCGGCTCGCATTTATTTATGACTATTTGATTGCACTTGTTAACGTTATGCAAATTTATAGTAAAAAGGCCTCCTACTGCTGCTACTCCTCCTCCGCCATCTCCTCCTCTGCCACCTCCTACTCCGCCACCTCCTCCTCCTGCTCTGATGGCAAGCTGCTGCTGTCGTCTGGCCCTTTTCTGTCCCATTTACTGGCACTTTTGCTGAGCTCTGAACCCATTGGAGCATAAATGTCAATGACACACACACACACCCAGAGAAGTCCAGTTTTATATTGGAAAAGTTTTAATTGTTGAAGGGGCACATGGAAGGCCATGGAACACCGCTCTTTGGAAGCCCATGGAAGGCCATGGAACACCGCTCTTCGTTCAATGGAAAAAAACTAAGAAAATGAGACTATTGTTGTACAGATCTTAGGGGTTTCATGTTCAAAAGGATCTTCTTTAAAATAAAAGAAAAATATAATCAAGAAATGTTTTAGCTTGAGGAATGAAAAGTGCCCAGCCCCTGGCATGAGTAATTGATTCGAATTTTCCTCTCCGTCTGTATCTATGCTGTCTGTATCTGTATCTGTGTTTGCGTCTATGTCTGTATCTGGTTGCTGCTATGAATATGCATAGAACACAATGTTTAGTCCAACGATGCGTGAAATAAGCAGCCAAAAATACATAAATACTGGATTTATGCCGCGTTTCGATAACGATGAGATGGCGATGGCGATGACGTCGCTGGCACATAACATACAATAATTTCCGGTATTTGATAACAGACAGCAGACAGCAGACAACCGGCAACAGCAGCACAGAGTAGCAAAAGCCGAGGGGGAGTGGGGGGGGAGTTCTGCAATTGTAAACAAACAAATTTCATGCTACGCTGCGCAAGAAAGTTCTCCCTCCGGCCGTCGGGGCTCTCCAGGCCCCTACCCGCGCATAGTTCCACTGATAAGGGATAAGGGTGGCCGGGGGAGAGAGGGTAGAAAAACATATCACAAAAAAATACACCAAAAAAAGTGCCCAAATTGACAAGCGACAGTCATGGCCGGAAAGACGTTTCTTTTCTGTTTCACCCTCGCAGTTTGGGGATTTTTTTTGTGGGCAAAAGGGTATATTGGAAGCGGTACGATGATGGGATGAATGTAACAAGGCGCTTCCGACCCCATTGCCCCCCTTGAAGTGGATATTTATTCTTAATGAACAACAATGTCAGGCATGTCTCGCTGTCATCCTTGTAGATTCTGGGAAACTCCTTTTAAGAGGTACAGCCTGAAGTTAAGGAAGAAAGTTTACTGACATTTGAAGTGTCTTAATCTATTGGTTTCTATGTTTACTATGAGCTTCCACGTTATAGTTTACGGCTATAGTTTAGGGGTATTCAGAAGAAGCCTATATAACAGAATTATTAGCAGATTATAGGCAGAATCAGGAACCATTGGTAGGTCTCAACACTAAGCACAACATTCCCCTAGACCTACCATCCTTCTATGCTCTTCTTAATGTTATCCAAGGGTAACTTGTAGTCGTTTCCCCTGCTATTTGGTGTATTTTTTATCGAAACGAATTGAAATCAGACTGCGGCAGTCGTGGGGCCCGACGTGGCCGACGTCCATGTTAATTGGCAGAGTTACGAGGGCAGGCGGTGCTGCAGGCCCAGACCCAGACCCGGGCACAGATATTGAAATCAAATGCGTTTGAGCACAATGTGCCCCTCCATGGCGGCTGCTCGGCGGATCCCATGCTGTGTGCCAGAGGTGGCTGAGGAGGAGGAGGAGGGGCTGGGCTCCAACTGCCCACTCGGCTGCGGTTGGATGAATACATTTTGCATGCGTGGCGACATGTGTCAACTTCTATTAAGTTAACGTTGGTCATTCAACCCGTGGCCACAGACTGTGCTCAGTGTGCGCTCCATGTCCATGTCCATGTCCCCCCAACCCTCTGCCACTCCCTCCTTTGCCACTCTGTGGTCAGCAGTTTGTGACAGCAGCAGCGGGAGAATGTCCATAGCGTGGAGGCGGTTTTTTCTCTTCTCTTTTTTGTCGTCTCGTCTAGTCTGGGGTTTTAGAACCACATTTTTAGATTAATTCAACACGTCGCTCGGTTGATAAACTCGACAAAGGGTTAACTTCTGTAAGAGATGACAATGCAGTTATGTCTCGCAACTTAATCTGATTATTTCTCATTGTGATGTCGTGATGGTGTAATGGAGGATGATAACATTATGTCCGATATGGTAGAATATTCGCAATAAGGAAAAAATACTGTTTTTTGTTTTAATTTGATCAAAAATCATATTTAAGTTGGATAAAAAGTGTAATCATACTTTAATAGGAATTTAGTTTAAGAAAATATGGATATGTTTCGGTGTTACTTCGTCCTTCAGGCGCATCTATCGTTAATCGTTTGTTATCAATCCGATATTTAATCGAATGGGCTTTCAGTGGAAGTTCACAGTGAAAAAGAGGATAATAAGCGGCTAGCATGACGATAGTAATCGGTTATCTTATCTCTCGATTAAATAATCGCCTGAGCAAACCAGAAGGAAGGGAAATGCTATTCATTGAACGTGCAAATCACCAACCCATGGAACCACACTCCGTTTCCTGTCTATTACATCAAAGAGGAGCAGCGTGTGGCATCCAGTACCGTCCCGTCCGTCGCTAATTAAAAATCAGTTAGCCAGAAATGGGTCATCTGCATCGTTAGCTCTATCTCCCTCTCTCTCTATCGGCAACTGAATCTGAATTCAAATCCGACTGCATCTGACCGCATAATTACAATGCAAAAGTCAACAAAATCAAGTACAAACAGACACACACACACACGCTCTCTCGCTCTCAGAGAGGGACACACAGCAAGGAAAAAGTGCAGCAACAACAAGAGCAATTAGAAGTGACAAATTACAAACAGCAACAAAAGCAAAAGCAACAACAAGAGCCACAAAATGTTGAAGCTAACAGATGAACATGCAACAGTGCTACTGTTGTTGTTGCTGCTGTTGTTCAATGGATATTTATTATTCGTTGAGCATTTCTGCAAACTGTTTTAATTATTTTCATATTTCAGTTTTATTCGGTGGGGCTTCTTCTCTCCCTCGATACCCTTTCGAAAGAGATATTATAATGTCGTTGGGATATTTGTGAACTCGGAAGCTGCCTTCATTGGATCGCAGTAATAAAATGTACATGTGTTTGTGTTTGTTCTCTTAATTAGAATTCTATCTGGTTTCCACTTTGCACTACTTCATCCCGCTTTTAGCTGCAAGGTGTAACACATGTACATTTGTCAGATATTTGCAGGTATAATAAAGGGTATCTGCAGTCGTTAAATCCACACTTATAGCAATACGAAGTGAAGATCAAAGTAGAGACAGACTCTGTCCAGCAAAGCAGAATCCCGCTTTTTATTCCTTTGCTTTACACCAAGCCGAGAGTAAGAGAGAGCAAAATTGTTGTTGCTGAGAGAGCGATGAGAAGTAAGAATGCAAGGAATAGCTGAAAGAGCAATGGAACTGTGAGAGCGGTGGGCAGTGCGTGAGAGCAGCAAAGCTAATAGATCTTAGAGCGAGAGAGTCATCTGCCTTAATGTTGTTGCGAAGAGAGCGACATAGAACGAATCGATTGTGGGAGTGGTATGCATTGCGTGAGAGCAGCAAAGCTCGTGGATGGAATGCAGATCAAGAGAGAAGACAATTGCGAATGCATTGCGGTGTTCAACGTAAAATAGCAATACACAATATGCAAAACACTTTTGTTTACGCACCGCAAGGGCATCCGAACTTCGTGACGACACATTTGACTCTCCTGAATATGGTTTTATATGAGTTTTTATGCTGACACGAGTACAATTTGTATGTTGTATGCAGCATACTTTTTTGCCAGTTGTCTGAAAACTGTTGTTTGCCAAACCACAACAATTGCATTTGATAGAGAGCGAACGAAACGAACCCCTCGTTGCCTTGTTCGTCCCCACCCCCTTTCTCCCTCTTGTACCACGGCCAGCCGCCGTGGAAATTGCGGTTAATTGAATTCACTGAACAGGGTTCAGAGTCAGCTGCCGTTGACCGACTGGCCTGTCTGGCCTCGCCTGGCCTGGCCTCCCTCTCTGCCCTCCACTATTTTGTATATTTTTCACCCCCGCCCCGCCATATGTGAAAATTAATTGAAGTTTTGCAGTTTTATGGCGCTTTCCAGCGACAACGAAAATCTCGCATGACTAACTTTTCATGAGAGTCCCCCCACCCTACCCCCTACATGCCCGCTCTGCTATGCGTTACTTTTTATGGCGCTACTCGTACAAACCATTTTTATGGCCACAACTCCCCCCGCCCCCCTGGGCAGCTACATAGAAGTGACACTGTCCCACAGTGTTTATTATTTTTATGCCATACTTTTAATTGACATTTGTCCAGAGATAATGAATATGCAGCCAGCCAGCCAACTTTGCATTTTTTGTGTGCCATTCCTGCTCCCTTTTTGCTGTCCGTCAACCCGAATTGGGTTTCATGTTCATTGTCATGTCAGCTGAGGACATTAATAACGGTGCTTACATGTCAACTATTCAGCCTGGAATCGCTTTTATAAAGGATTCATCAGATGCCAAACAGAAAACTATAGCCACAAGAATCTCAACAAACATTTGCTTTTTACCTGAATGAAAGAAAGAGAAGAGAGCAATGGCATATGAAATTCATTTTGTGGGCATTCCAATTCCGAGGGAATCTTGCTCGCCCTTTGCATTACTGCATTGCCGCTCCGATCGCTGAGCACAAGGTACATATACTTAACAAGGTGGCCGCACTTGCTCTCTCGCTCTCTTTGCTTCCTTCTTAAATTCCAGTTGTGCAGTTGTGAGCGACGCATCTTCGTGTACTTCTTCTCCTTCACTTAAATAAGAAGTAGTGGCTCTCTCAGTGCGGCCACCTTGTTAAGTATACCTTGGCTGAGCACAGCTTCGCTCTGCAATCACAGATAAGCTTAGAACGTAGACAACAAAGAGAGAGAGAGAGAGAGAGCTTCGAGAGAGCGACTAGCAGGGCGAACAAGTGCAAAGCTCCGACCAACACAGGAATAACAGCGAAATGTAAGAACGAAAATATGCAGCTGAGGGCTGCTTGCCTCTGAACACTTTCAGTTCTTCCAACACCCTGAAAGTAAAGTAAATGGAAAATCCTAAAGGTTATCCTCTATCGAAGTTCCATTAGGATTACGAGTAGTATCTGGATTACGTTGACATCAATCAATAATTCCAAGCACTTTCAACATTTCTCAAGCTCCACTCCTACCTCTGTCTATGCTTCAACTTTCCTTTTGCTCGTATGTATTGTATGGTTGGGGAAATTTTCTCTATGCACATGCATCGCACCTCCTCCCTTCCTCCCTCCCTCCTGACAAGCTGTTGTTTTCGTGCTGTTCCATGCTGCTGGTCTCGCCTCCGCAATGTCATCCTCCGACCTCCAACATCCAACCTCCATTCTCCATGCTCATCCGTGAGGTCGCTCTTTGGTGTTCTCGTCTCGTCTCGCTGGATGGCTAGATGCCGGGGACTGGCTCTCACTCCATCCGGCATCTTGTGATACACTTCGCTTAGTTTTGTTTTTCAGTCTGCCCGGGTCGGGTTCTGTTCTGCTCTGATCTGCTCTGCTGTGTGGCGTGAAAATTCAAATTAGATTTTAAAATTTAATAAATGTTTGTGCAAATGAAAATGTGCCATAAGCAGCACACGTTCCAACACCTTGCCACACCGCCATCGCCCCCTCACCTTTGTATGTGGTGCCGTCGTTGTTGCATGGCAGTGCAGGGCGGAGAGCAGAGAGCGTGAAAACATTTCACAACATTTAAGTCGCTTTTAATGGGTTTTTTGTCTAGCTGCAATTCCCACTGCCACCCATCTGCCCCTCACCAATGTGTAACATGGCCCCCATAGAGACGACTCCATAGCCCATGACATTGTGGGGCAGGCACTTCAATTTGGATTGCAGGAGTTGCAGCTAGATTGCTTGCCACTTTGATTGCCCCGCCCAAGTTGCAAACTCGTTGCTGATCCTCAATCTGGAGCAATCTGTCATCATAATTATCTCATATATGGGAGTACTGTCTCCTAGTCAGATCTGTCAAAGGAGTTTTGGGACTCCTGTGTATTTTGTTGTTGGATTCGAGGGACCGAAACAAAGCTGCCCAAGGGAAACTTCTCTCTTTGAAATGATTAAGGAGTGAAACACATGGCAGACATCCATCCAATCCATTGAAAAGACCTTCGTGTTCTTCTCTAGTCATTAGATCAGAAATTATTCCTCTAAAATAAAAACCATTAGATTTGGAACTGATTCATGATGCTAAAAATAAAGAATAATTGTGGAAAATCAGCCGCGCACACTGGAAACCACTTTGGGTTAATAACCCCACTATATGGCACCCTATCGCATCACATACCAAATGCCATCGACCATTATCACATATCACAATCGTCGTGGTTCGTGTGGCGCCACAAAACAGACGACCAGCAGGCACAGCCCGAGCAGAACAAATAAAAGAGAATTGACGGAAATGAAATTTATGACCATCATAATTTCTTGGCCATGCTTTTTCCTGTCCGCTGGCCTGTCTATCAACTTTATGCACTTTTGCCCCCTGACCCGCACCCCATAGGGGGTGTGGTGTGGTCTGTGTGTGTGTGCCCCATCGATAAATATTTTAAGCTGCAGCAAATGTGAGACTATGCGAAAATGCGCTTGCAACAAGAAGAAAAACCGCATTAAGCGAACGACCCTCCCGAAACAGAAACGGAACCAAATGAAAGTCTGCTTTTATTGGTGGGATGTTCTTTCCAGTGGCAGAGAGGTAGAGGGGCAGAGGGGCAGTGGCAGTGGCAGAGGCCAGGTGAATGCTGAACAATTCAATTTACCACAAAACTCGTTATTATGGCGGAACCCAGAGCCAAAGCCCCATGAATCGTAACCCGCATCCATGTCCATCCCAATAATTGTTGCCAAAGGGTGTTGGGCCCTGCCACATGCCACCACCCTGCCCTGACCATTGCCGAGTGCAATGTGCAAAATGTATTTAAAATCTGTCGCCATCATCAACGAAATGGGAACATTTCGGGTTGCTGGCAGCAAACTGCCTGCCTTTCCCCCTTCTTCCTGTCTGTCTGAAATTTATGCAAATTTGTGGATGCAGTGCCACATCCCTGCTCCTATCTGACCCGGCCAGGTGACAGCATCAGCAACAGCAACAGGGTGGGGGATTGTAGGCTTGGAGAGGCTTGCAGGCAGGGGGAGCCCTGAAGGATGAGTGGTGCGTGATTCTGTGCGCGAAATAATAAATGACGCGCTGCGGTTGCTGGTGGGGGTGGGGATTTGTTTACCTTTCTTAATTGAGAGTTGAAGTATCTTTCCGAATCTGGTTTCAAGATTTCGAGTCCATCTCGGCCTAAATGACTAGTAAAATATGATGGCAAACACATGCTGGATAAACAATAGAGTAAAAATCCTCTTAAAGGCGCCACTCAGACTCGGAGTACATAATGTCATGTGTGTGTGTGTGACACGGCGTATGCGTAATGTGTGGCCCCGACTGTGAGTGGCACACATGACTTAGCTTCAATGTCTTGAAGCATGGCCACCGTGTACTTGCAACAGCTGCACGAGCAGACCGAAAATTTAAACAATTTTAAAATTTACACCCATGCCACACTTGACCGAGGGACATTGCACCCTCGCCTCGCCTCAAAATATGCATAAATCTTGTGCTGAAAATGTGTATTTACATTTTGCTCTCGTGCTATTTAACAACATTTGGTCGGACCCCCCCTCCCAGACAAGGCCCAAAGAGGCTTCCGCAGAGCCAGAGACCAGGCAGAGCCCTGCGGTCTGCTGCTGCAGCTACAAAAGTTTTGCATTTTAGCACTTTGCAGTTGTCCATGGAGGTTGCTGCTGCTGCTGCTGCTTCTGCTGGTGTTTGTTTTATTACAAGTGCCAAATAATTTAACTACTAAAATATTAAATTTCTGTTTGAATTGTCAACCAGTCAGCCAGACGGCAGCAGCAGCAGCAGCAACTGCCGTTGGCAGTGGCCATAAATTTGTTTTTGGGCCATCCTTGGAATCCTGTGTGTCAGTTCAATAGGCCATTTGGGGAATCTACTGGCCTGGCTCGTATGTACATACATGTACATATGTACATCTGCATGTACATCTACATGTACGTTTGAGTTTAATTAAAATGAACATTAGGCTTGGCCAGCAGGAATACCATAACACAGGGAATAGTAGTACTCGCAGCATATAATAAATAAATGCAAATATGAGACTGAGACTGAGACCCTCTACAATGGTCTCTAATCAACACACACCCAACCGTCGAACCATGTCGAACCTTTGTGGTAAATCTGAAGCCAAAAAGACCGACCTCCTCTTTGGCTGCTTGGGTAACACCTCCATGGATCGGGTTATAGCCAGGAACCAGAGCCAGGGAAGAGGCAGTGAACACTTCATTCAGCAAGTTTAAATTGAAGTGAAAATTGCGGTTGGCAGGGAGTTCAGAACCGACGGAGAACGAGAGAGAGAGAGCGAGATAAAGCAGGCACTAACCTGTTACCAGGCTCAACCATCGATTATGGCCTCCACCTCCACTCCGCCTCCCGCCTGAAGAGTCTGCAGAGGAGCAGAGGGAACGAAATGGCAATAGAGATGGTTAGTCACCCGCTGGCTGGCTGTCATGTGGTCTTTTTTAAGTGCTTTACTGGTTATTTTCGGGAACATTGGTGGGTGGGTGTTTCGGGTTGTCTATCGTCTAGAGGGTGTCGGCCACTCGATAATGACGATGACAACGGCAGCGGCAACACCAACAAAAACGATGTTGTCATAGGCGATTCGAAACTGCTTCTAGCCACATCCATAGCTGCTGCAGGAGGGACAATCCACTTGAGAGTCTCAATTGAATTTAAAACAAGCTCAAAGTCGTTCTGCCAGTGTGGGTGTTGTGTGCTGCCCGCCTGTGTATGTAATTTACAATCAAATTCCAGGGCATTCAGCTGGGGTTGTGGGCTTATGCATGGCATATAGCGTGATGTTTGTAACAGACATAGCCTGATGATCCCCTGGCAAAGCATAAACGAGCGAGAGGGAATTCGCTTAGAGGCTTCTATAAAAAGAGAGCGCTCAATTGTAAGCGCAAAGATGAGCGGCGAGAGAGACTCCGAGCAGACGACAAGAGCTTTAATCCGGTCAATGACAAAAAAACTTGCGATCAGCCAACGACGAAAAAGCTTCCGATTCCTAAGGTCAATTCAGTTTATTGTGGCCTTATTTTTCTGTACTTAATTGATTATTATATCAGTAAACAAAACTCCCATTCTGTTTATTGTACAAAACGTATCATCTTGACATCTGTCACTGCATAAACCCATAATCTTGGACTGAATTTGCATCAAGAAACGATGACAGAGAACATAATGCACTTCTTAACAGCAGATTACATCAGACAGCTCATCGAGAGGGCTAGAACCACAGCCATAAACCACTTTTATCATAGACTACCAGGAGGATTCCTCCACCCGCTACCACTTTCCACCCACTCCACTCCACTCCACTCCACTGGACTCCTTTCTGCTTATCTACGGGGGCGGGGGAACCGTCGGGCAACTGGCAAAGTAAATATCTCCACTTTTCGGCCACAAATGCAATTGGGCTTGATGATATTTGTTACTTCCGTTTTAGGGTTGTCGGCCACTGGAGGAAATGAAGCCTCCAGATGTACTGCAACACTCTACAATGTGGCCTTAAGTGGGTGGAAAACCCTGTTGATAAATAATACAAGTCTTTGGCTCAACAGAAAGGATAACAGGATTAACCCTTATTGTGGGAGAGTTACTCTTTCGGGGACCATCCTCTTGGAACTTGGTTGGAAGGGAAAAGAATGAGTTGAAGGATTTTGGAAGAAGTTTTTCTCCATTAAAGCGGGATTAAAGATCTAGTTTTAGAAAATGCTAGAATTCCCTTAAAAGCTGTTTCATATTTCTAATCGTTGCTTTTTTAATAACTTAAATGAATTCTGTTTAAAACTCTTTTAAATTATTCACTTAACCGCATCTGGTCACACTCTCATGGCTGAGATTTTGAATAATTTAGTATGCCAATCGATAAATAATTAATCTTCAATAGAGTTTTGTGCCAGTGTAAGCCACCAATTCCTTGCTGACTTTGCACTCCATTTCCTCCCCCTCGGCTTGGTTCTAGACGGTCTTAACCGGCTTGTGGCGGCTCCTGCCACCTGTCTTTGCCTTTGATGTACATCTGCATACGTCTGGGGAAGGTGTGTGCGTAGAGGCACAGTCGAAAATAAAACCGCAAGACGAGGCGAGGCGAGGCTTACCCCATTTTGGTTTATGGCCGGTTTGCATGCAATGAAAATTCCCCAACAACGGAGCCTACCTTGGGGATACTCGGGCATATGTTTTGCCATTTCATTGGGGGGCTCCGATGGAAAGCAATTTCCCCTGCACATTCGAACATTCTCAGCCGTCTTATCAGTGCCCCAGCCACAGCCATAGCCTGGGGCACAAGGCTCTCTCTCTCTCTTACTTTAGTTTAAAATTCCAGTCCGTATACGTATGCAAGTGTCCTTCGTCCCAGTCGTCCCAGGAGCAGTCCCCGATGGATGTTTGTGCTTTGTGTGTGACAACACGACATATTTCCCTGGGTTTTTGGGGGGTTGAGCGGTGAGGGGTGGGGCGCCCTCCTTCAAAATGTCTTGTTGATATTGCACTTTGCCTTGAATGGAAAATCTGCCTACAAGGAGCAGGTCAAAAGGCAAACAGTTGCACTGCTAAATGAACTTTTCTAATTCCATGAACCCATCTCTCTTACTCTCACTCTTTCCCTCTCTCTTACTCTCTCTTTCTCTCTCTCTCTCTGGTCGTAAACTCTTACCTTAACAGTGGACGAGTCCTGTGGCTCCTCGTTTCCATTTGCATTGGCATTGGGAAATTATTCTGTCGTTAATTAGTGGCCGATAGATAGACAGAGCCATAGATTTGGCTTATTTCTAGACCATTTTGCACGCAGGGAGGGAGACAGGAAGACAGGACTCGTCGCCGATGAAGCTCTCTGTCATTTGGGAACTTTTTCATTTTCATTCCAGTCCCATCATCATCATCATAATCATCATCCTTAGCATCATCATCGTCTTCGTTCATCGTTGTCGTTGTCGTTCCCATCGTTTGCCTCTAGTTTGTACTTGACCACAAATTGCTTGGCTACCGTTTGCTTTCGCCTCCTAACTAAGCTTTTGTCGTTCACCCACCACCCACCCCACACACACATACACACACACACAGGAACAGCTACAGATACAGTTACAGAGACTGGTCGCAGAGAAGGGGAAGAGACACAAATTTTGTTTATCTTTTGCTGGCACTTGAGCTGAGTGCAAAGTTAAAGATGGATAAGGAGGGACAGAGACAGGGACAGAGACAGAGATAGGCACCCAAGACCCAGGACCCAAGTCCTTAACAGCTCTGACAATTAGACGGCTACGAGTACCTGTCTTCCTGCCTCTGCCTGACGTCTGTCCTTCGGTCTGTTTGTCCTTTGTGGGCCTCAAACTTTCAACTTGATTTGAGTTGATTGTGTCCGTGTTTGTTGGATTTCAATACAAGTCAATTGAGAGCACGGAAAACTTGTTCAATAACGGAGGTGTCCTTCTCCTTCTTCCTTCTTCCTTCTCTGTATTGTCGGCAATCGAGTTTTCCTACTGCAGAATTGTGATTGCATTGCATTACATTTTAAAATTGATTTTTCCAGCAGTAATTTACATAGTTATTGGAATTTTTCAGTTTAATTTAAAGATGAAATTGTTATTTATTGGAAATAAAAGTCTACTATTCATAATTACATTTCCTGTGCCTGAATACTTTCCATTCATCCTTTCATTCACAACGTTTTGTGCTCTAAGCCTGGCCAATCGAATGCCGTCTTGAGTGCTGTACTTATTGGGCTTCCATTCCGTTCCCTTGGCATATGGAATAGGCCAAAAGCCCTAAGCCAGTCTCGACCCCATGCATATGTATCACAACTGTTTTGATCAATGTATTTAATATTAATGTGTTTTTGCCCAGTCGGAAACGCAGGCCGAAAGAACGCGCCACAAAAACTAATTTGTATGCGGAAGGCGGCGGCGGTCGGACGGACGGACATTGGGGCACCGGAGAGCTGTTGTTTTGTTTTGGCTTTGTACGGCAACGGACACGACTGAAATGCGTAATCTGGCCAACAGTTTTTGCCGGGTGTTGTGGGCTGCTGCTTTATGTGGAAGTGTCGAGGCGCAGGTGACGACTTGACGGGGCGACAAAAAGTGTGACAACAACTGAA
Organism: Drosophila algonquin; assembly: GCA_035041765.1. Taxonomy (NCBI): domain Eukaryota; kingdom Metazoa; phylum Arthropoda; class Insecta; order Diptera; family Drosophilidae; genus Drosophila; species Drosophila algonquin. Next base: position 12,342 of record JAWNKY010002333.1, on the reverse strand, counting down.
GAAATGTTGCCCCATGGTCAGGCATGGTGTATGGGGCAGAATGTCTGCGTTGTGGTATTAATCATAAGAAAATTTAATGCTAATTTAATTCTTAAACAAACAGAAGAAAAAAGAGCAGAGAAAATACCTCTCGAGCGGCAAATTAAAACATTTTTAATTAAAGCAAATATAATAACAAATAACAAATAACAATTGTCGTGTAAACACAAAATTAAGGACTAAACCCGAGGAAAATGAGGCTGTGATGATGACAAAAGGCGCGAGAAAAACACAAAAAGAAATGATTAAATAAACAAAACAGAAATGGCGGCACAACGTGGTAATCAAATCATTTATTAAATAAAAGCAAATTAGGGAAAATTGCAGGAATTGTGCCGCCCCCCCCCAAACCCCTCGCGAAAGGCCCTCAGAGAGAGAGCGACCCACACAAAAACACGCACATGCCACGCCCATTTAATGTACGCCCTCAACTTTGGCCCCTCCCTGCTCGACCCACCCCTGCCCACCAGCATTCAACATGGGTTGCGCCCTGTTGTATGCTACATAATTTTTGGGCGGAAATTTCAGAAAGGGAAGACGACGGAAGTTTGAGGGTTTTTTTTACATTTAAAATGTAATAAAATTAATAAATAAATTCAGGAACTTGGATTAATGTGGATTAATGTTTTTGCTATGATAAAATGATTATTTTGAAGGTGTTATTTGAGTCTATTTATTAGTTTTCTATAGTTCAATGGAAAATTAAACTTTCAGCTGAAAACTGAACTGAAAATAAAACAGAAAAAATACTTAAAAATTAGTTGAGATCTTCATTATTTATTTTATGTCGATATTGTTTATAAAATTTCACTTAAATCTTAAATTTGTACAGTTTATATTCAGGCAACATTTAGTGTCTTATATTTATGCGAATTTGTGGACTTTTCTGTCTCGAATATATTCCATTCTAGTACTACTTTAGAAGGCTTCGACCCCATTTACAATTATTTGTGATTGATTTTGGATCTTTGCTATTTCATGTAGAATAAATTCCATTCTGCCGAAATGTCATGGTTTTTCATGGGAAATACTTTGGAAAACCCGCACTAACCCAAATACTAATCCAAATCCCAATCCCATTCGTTTTCTTGAAATTGTATTCAAACCTCATGTGAAAAAGAGTATGCCACATTTGGTTGCAACTCTGTGTGGAAACTGCTGTTTCCTCGCATATTTCGGTGTTTCCCATTCAGTTATATTTTTCTTTCTCTTTCTTTTCGTTTCTTTTCTTTTCTTTCCCTTTTAAAGCGCCGAAATTGTGCAAAGCGTCTGTTATGGCCTTTGGGGCTCTGATTCAGTTTTTCAAGGAAGGGACTGGGGCTGGGGTTGGATTTTTCTTTTTGTATGCCTGTGTGTGTGTATGTGTGTATTTATGGCGTCTTTCGTCCTCAATTTCATTTGCAATTGAATTTGGGATTATTTTTCATTTTTGCTTGCGCATCTAACTCGTACTCCCCCCACCCCCACCCCGACCCCTCCTCCTACCCACAGCAAAGGCCACAAGTGGCCTGAATGGGTCTGTGCCGTAATTGGTAGACTTTGAGGGGGAAGGAGTGGACGGGATCGTCCCAAAGAAAAGTCGGTGAAAAGAGGGAGAAAGCCGCTTGCATGTCTGTACGTCGTTTGTCTCTGACTCAAAACTGAAGCTGAAGCCCTGTCCTGGTCTTGGTTTTTATACCCTGTACTCCAAATGAGCAGAGGGGTATATTCGATTTGTCGTGATAGTGGATGTGTGTAACATATACATATATGTATATATATATATATATGTATATATGTATGTATATATTCTTGATCAGCATCAATTATTATAGCCAGAAGTAACCAATGAAACGTCAGTGGCCACGCGATGCCTCATTACAGCTCTTTCACATCGTGCGCCGTCTGGCGGATGGGGGCCGTACTGACTGCGTATCGGCTACCAAAGTAGAGCCGCGGCCCTAGCTGCGATCAGAACGCTCCCCATCGTTATCGCTTCATTATTTCAACATTAAAACAGCTTTTAGCATTCATTGAATTTGTTTATTTTAAATCATCTTTCGGCATTGCCTCAAAAACAAAAAGGTCATTAGAAAATATACATTTTATAAGGCTTTGGGCCTTATCATTATTTGAGTGAGTTTCAGGGAGATCGTGTAGTCATAGTTGTGCCAAGAACCCCAATAAATGCCTTGAACTTTACTGTTACTTCTTGTACCATCTTTATAATATTTTCCATTGAGGGAACTGTAATATTAAGAAAAAGAAATAAATATGATTAATTCGTAGTAATTAATAGCGTTAATTCTGCGTAAAATATATTTACCTGTGTCCGCAACTCGCAAACCACCAACCACCACGCAGTACCGCGCAATTATAATCCTCATCAATGTCATTATCCCGATCAAAAGTGGAAAACTTCATGTTCAGGTGTTCTTCAGTTAGTGAATCTCCGGCTGTTCCTGAATATTTTCCCACCGATTTCAGTTCGTAGCCTTCCTCTTCGCTTCCTATTTTGAAATTATCGAAGTGAGCATAGCCAATGGATCCATCAACCTTTACAAGTGCGATGAGTAGTTCATGAGGCTGCGCCAGGGTCATTTGATGTATTTTTTCAAGTCCCAGGAAGAAGTCCAGCTGGAGGTCTCCGAATCCATGTTTGTAGTCGTTCCAGTTCCGATTAAAGTCCACTTTTCCATTGACTCGTCTCTGGATGACAGTCCAGCCCGTCCAGCAGGGCACGTTGAACGGGTCCATTCCGGGCAACCTTATGAAATGGATGCCAGTAGAGTTGACGAACGGTAGGCAACTGCGGGGATCACATTTTCCTCTAAGCAGCTCGTTGTCTTCGATCGTTGCATTCAGCTTTCCTACATTTTGAATGATCTCTGCTTCTAAATTTTTGATTCTCGCTTCGTACTGTTCTCTTTGATGATCACTGTTGTTGAAATTTAGTTCAGAGAGCTCTCTCAGGTATTGGATTTGATCCACTTTATCTGTAATTAATTCGTCTTTAAACTTAATTTGTTCGTCTTTAAACTTGATTTGTTCGTCTTTTAACTTGATTTGATCGTCTTTCCATTTTAATTGATTCTCTAATAAGTTAATTTTGGAGATCAAATCTATTTCTTGATCTGCGTCGGCGAGGGAGGAGTCTCCTTGCAGGAAAAGCCACAGGATGAACACCATAAAATTCGAGCTCCTCATTTTTCACTTGAGTCGCGCACTGTCGATGCAAAATCAAACTGAGTGGAATGGGATCCAGAAACCATATATAAATACAAATTCTCGGGTTGTTTTGATGTTTCGCTCTATTATAAAAATACTTTTGGGTCTACATCGTCGAGACGCTGTCAAAAATTTCATTTTGCGTATTTGAATATTTTGGTATTCCGGAAACTGATAGCACATTCATGATAAGAAACTTATCAGCCGCTATGACGTGATCTGGAGCTATCAGCTCTGTATTCCGCTTACCGTTCATATTTAGCATACAATTGGCATCTTCGACCCCACAAAATAGCTGTATCATATAGCACGAATTCAAATTCTCGGAACTATGGAGAATTGACCTATTTTCAGAACGAAACGCTATGAAACATTCGATTTCATAATAACGTTGCGACAATGTCATTGTACTTTCTTCAACTTTTTATACACAATACTCGAAATGAGTAGATGCATATATTGAATACATATGTATACTGACTGAGTTCCGGTTATAAAGTAGAGCCGCGACCCTTGACGCAGCTCACAACGTTCCCCTCGTTGGCTCTGTATCTGGTTGTGCCTCGCTTCCTCGCTTCCTCCTTCTGTGAACGGGGAACGACAGCGACAAAACCTAAGCTGGCCTGAGCCTGGCTTGGCTTGGCTTGGCCTGGCAACGGAAGTTGTAAAATTCATAAGTTGAGCGAACGCGCGCGTGGCTTTTATGCAATTGGAGTAACAAGAAGAAGGATGGGACGGCAGTGGGGGCACCAAAAGTGAAAACAAAATATAGAAAAGAAAAATAAAAAAGAAATACATAAAAAAGTAAAAGAAAATCTTGAACTGAACTCCAATAAAAAGATAACACCAAAGTGCACTTTAATCTTTGTGTGGAAATCTCAACGAAGCAGGCGCTGGGTTCTGGGCGATGCTGCAGTCAAAGCTAAAGCGAAATATGATTGAAGTGTCGTCACGATGGGGGCTGGGACTGGGACTGTTCGGGGGCGTGGCTGTGGCTGTGTCGAAAGGAATGTGTGACAGAAAATGAAGCCAGTGTCGACGAGCAGGCGACTGTCAGGAGAAATTGTCGAGCACGAAGCACAAGTGGATGTGGAAGTGGATGGGAAGGTGGAGGGGGAAGTGGAAAGGGGAAAGGGTCACAAAGCAAAAAGCATCCGTTGAGTGGCATGGTTTGCAGCCGGAGAAATTGGAAAAATTGGAATGTGTAGGAGAGAGAAGCGCGCGAGAGACTCCATGGCGAGATGGCGATGGCGATGGCAATGGCGACTCAACAGCTGTTGATTGAAATAGGAAAGGGGATGGTGATGGGGATGGGGGGAGGTGGAGTGTACACGACGATAACTTCAAATACAGAAATGTCCAGGGGGGGCAGAAGAGCAGCAGCGGAGCAGCAGAAGAGTGTCTGTCAAAGGAGGCGAACAGCAGCACAGCATAAAGACCGAAAATCAGACAACATCTTGGGGTAGGCAACATCAGATAACGATTGAATGCAACCCCCCCTCTCACACACCCCCCAAGCACGCACACACACACACACACACACCTCCCCCACACATACATACAGACACAGCAGCACAGCAGTAGAGGGGGGACAACAACAATAAAGCTGCCCCCAAAGGAGTAAAAGAAATGAAAAAGGAAAAGAAAAGTAAAGTAAAAGGCGATGCAACAAAATGAAATAAAAACGGGTCATTGGAGTAAGAAGCGGGGCATGCAACAAAAATGAAAGAGAAAGAAATGAAGAGCGAGTGGGTGGGGCAGAGTGGGTGGGAGGGGCAGAGTGGGAGTGGGAGGGCAGGGTTCTCTCTCAAGGGGTTGCCTTTGAAATGCAAATTGCAAGTGGGGTCCGTGGGATCCGTGGGGTACGTGTGGGGCATGTACGGGTGGTGCAGGTGCTGTGGATGCCTGCCTGAACATTTACGGAAGCTGCTGTGCCACGCTGCGGCATTCTTGGCCTCTCGAGTGTTATGTATTTAGTGGCTCCGACTCCGACTCCAGCTCCGGCTTTGACTCAGACTCAGACTCCTTCAGGAGCCTCTGCACCTGCAGCCAGGACCTCTACAGAATTTGGCATAGGTCGTGTTTTTGCTGGTGGCAGCCTTGCCATTCATTTTGTCACGGAAGTATGGCAACGCCGCCAAATGCTTGGTAATAAAGACAAACAGGGCACGGCACAAATGAAAAGCGCCAGCGCGAAGCTGAAGAAGAATAAGTAAATGCATAATGGTAATGGCGCAAGCAACAGCAAAAGCAACAGCCAACCCTCCTTCGAATTCCGCTCCACCCCCTGCTTTTCCCCCCCTGCCCCCTGCCCGCTCACTTGACACAATAGTAGCATCAGCCAAATAAAAATTTATAGCCCCACTGAAAGCTGCATCGCAGCCACTGGGAGCTGACTGGACGGTTCTTTTGGTCTCTTCTCTGTTCCCTGTTCTGTGCTCTCTTGTCGCGGTCCTGGTTCCTGGTTTCTGGTCCTGTTCGTGTGGTCTGGCGCCAGGAAGAATATCCTTAGTGTGCCAGAGCCAAACAAGAAACCCTGTTGCCTTGTTATGACTCTTAACGATTCGGTTCTGACTCACTGGCTCCATGGCTGGCTGTCTGCCTGGCTGGCTGAGTGGGTGCCTCTTGGAGGAGAGGAGGAGGTGCCTCTTGGAGGAGAAGGAGGAGGTGCTTCTTGGCGGAGGAGGAGGAGGTGCTTCTTGGAGGGGAGGAGTAGGAGGTGTTTAAGTAGCAGCCAAATGAGTAGCATGAATAATGTTTAATGAAAAGTGCAGAGCACTTTCAATGGCAGCACCTCCTGGCATTCATATTGCTTGGGGTTGGAAAGATTTCTTAATATTAATTCTATATATTATTTTACTGGTCTTAAATTAATCAAATTATTTATACACCTGTTGCACTATGCATTTGTGACATTGAAGAATTATCTAGAATTTATCCCTAATATCTCTAATGATATTTACCCGCATTATATACTCTCTTATCAGTCCTTCGAGTACTGATAAATCGGAATCAATCTCTATACGAAAAGGAGACGAAATTTGGTGCCGTTGGTGGCCCACTTGATGGTACAGTCATTGCACATCAACGAATAAATAGAGCTACCAACATGCCCCAAAAACTATGCTATAGTTTTCGAACTACATTTACCATCCGCATAAATCTACCAATTAAAAGGATATGCTATCCCCTCGGGCTAGGAAAATGGCTTCAAAATGTGAGCTTTAATTCATTTTCTCGCTTTCTCGGTTAAAGGTTCGTTTCAGTGCCCCAGAATCGGTGGCACAACTCTCGTAACTCAGAATATTATGCGGGAAATGAATGTAAATTGTCGCGACCATAAAACTCTCTCTCTCCCTCACTCTCTCTCTCTCTCTCTCGTTCTCTTTCTCCCTGGGAGCTTTTAAAAATGTGCACCACTCTGTGGTACCCCCTTTTTCCGCATTCATTTCCCATTCCCTGCCGCTGCCCCTGCCTCTGCTCTGCGCCTGCCACTGCCTCTGCCTCTGCCCTGGTCGATTGCGGTGTAGGGGATAAAACGCGAGGGAATCGCATGCAAAACGCGTCGTCCGATTGTGGACCAACTGCAGCGGGAATACTATCAAAAGATGTGGCACCAGTGCAGCACCACCGTGCCACCGCGACACCGTGCGCGTTGGTGACTCTGCTTAAACAATAAAACAATAAATTTGCATTACCGGCTCGGGGCTATTAACAGTTTCCGCTGGCCAAGACAATGCCTTTCGTGAGGGGAGGGGAGGGGATCCAGCAAAGCAGTAAATACATTTGTTGATACACGTTTAAAGTGCAACACTTTTCCAGAGTTTCCTTTCGGCTTTAGTGGTTTTTTTTCACCATTAATTCAAACATTGGACTTTGGCGTTTGCATTAACATTTCTCGCATTTCCATTAGTCCTGATCCTGGTTCCTGAATCCTTGCTCCTCGCTCCTGGCTGCCGTCTGGTCTGCTTTAATTACATTTCTGTGGTTTTTCCTTCTCACTGAGAGTCATAAATAATTTTTGCTGAATTCTTCTCCAGAAATCCACTGGACTGCATCACAAAAATTAACATTCTGCTTCTCTTCTTTTTGTTCTTTCCCGTTTTTTAGCCATCCCTTAAAGGGGTTTTCTTCTTACTTCTTTTGCACTGGTGTTTCATCCTCATCTTTCTTTTGTTCTACTCGGCACAGGTCACGTGGGCGGCTGCGGCATCACGGATGAGGTCTCACAATGGATGGAGAATATACAGAATTCAGCTGTCGAAGAGCTGCCGGAGCCCATGTCAAAGGACTACCAAAAGCTCCACCGGAAGCATCTGCACAAAAAGTCAGCTCCACAGCAGCAGCAGCAACAGCAGCATCCACCGAAGAAATACGTGAGCGGCGATGACGATTTCAAACTCCCCCACCAGAAGTACTCGAAGGAGGCCAACTTTGCCGATGGAGCATTCTACAATCCGTCGACAGGACGTCGCCTGGGCTCATCCGCCAATGTGGGTGACTGGCATGAGTTTGTCCACGAGCGGGTGCGACGGGCCAGCGATGGCGGGGCCAGCGGCTCTTCCGGCGGCTCGGGACCGGCAAGAGGTCGCGAGGACAACAAGAATACCTGTTCGCTCTACATACAAACGGATCCATTGATTTGGCGCCACATACGCGAGGGAATCGCCGACGTAAGTCCCTCAAATTATTTACATTTATCGGAGATCCAAGGCGGGGACTCCTGCGACTCGCGGGCCAAATTAAAAGTGGAATGTAATTCACAACAATCTGCACTCCCCCGCCAAACAGCTTTTCCTGTCTCGTTGAATATTTTCCCATTTTCTATTTTCCATTTTCCCATTTTGCTATGAATAAACAGAAATTGACGGATGCCCCTCCACCAGCTGAAAGCGAGGCTGAAGGTTTTTTTATTTTGGCTCGGTTCAGTGGCTCGTAGACATTTTTTGGAAACGCACATCTCATAATGGAAAATCAATGAATGCTGTTAGGGGTGGGGTGGGGGGATGTCTGTTGTTGTCTAAAATTCAAAGAAATAATTAGAATAAATCTTTAAATAGCAGCCACAAAAATTAACTCAAAATTGGCAAAAAAAATTGATATTATTAGGGAAATAGAAATAAATTTGTTTATTCTTCAAAATTGGTCTTTAAGGTCTTCTTTTTTTGTATTCTTCATGGGACTGCCATTAGTTTTAATGGAGTCCTGATCTGTGAGTCCTGATAACCAGTCTAAGATGAAAACAAAACGTAATTACTGTACTGAAATTTATATAATATCTATAGTATATTTTTTGTAATACCCCTAGATCTACCTTCAACTAGCCTTCCTTCAATGGAACTTCTTTTCCCTGATCCTATGCAATCCCCCCGATTCCTGCCTCAGAACTTGCCTCGCACATTTCTCACCTATTTACCCAACGAATTCTTACGCTCTATAAACCCTCGGTAAAGTCTTTCTGACGCCTTTCGTTGCCCTGGCATTCGCTTGGGGTGTGAGTATGAGCCATGAGTATGAGCCATGAGTATGAGCCATGAGTGTTGCCTACTTTTGCGGCATCTGCAGAGGAGCAATCATCCAATCAGCTGCTGACCTGCTTCGGATTATACGAGTGTATAGCGTATGCAATCAACCGTTATAGCCCACCATAGCCCCACCTCCTCCTTGCTCCTCTCTATTCCTAGCTCGCTCTCAGTCTCAGTCTTTGTCTCCCTTTCGCTCTTCCCACCCCTTTCCTCCATCCTCACTGGCAATTCTTTCGCCGCACTTTTTATGTTTACGCTCATTTTTTCGCATTGTTCGCGGCTAGGAGGATGTCGACGTCAACATCCTCGTCACCAGAAGAGCTCCTCTCTCTCTCTCTCTCTCTCTCTCTCGTTCTCTCTCTGTGTCTATCTCTTTCACCCACGTTCTCTTTCGTGTGTTTATTTGCAATGAGTTTTGCATAATTCCCGCATTTGTTTCGCTCTCTCTTCCCATTTGGCGCTTTCTGTTTTTGTCTTTTGCGCCCCGCGGCATTTTGATTTTTGAGCCAGAAATTGCCGTTAGCTGCTGCCTCCATTTTGGTTTCGGTTTTTAGAGCCGGAGCGCGCATAAAACCTTATAAACTCCAGCAGAAATATTCGACGAGTTTAGCTGAATTTGCATTTTTATACAAATATATTTGAAGAGTGTTTGTTTGCCGCAGGATGGGGCAGAGATGGTGGATAGGTGGAGGATGGATGGAGGATGGATGGATGCAGGATTGGATGAGCCTCTCGATGAAGGGAGAGAGTGGGGAGTGTGGAGTGGATGGGATTGGAGTTAAGGCCGTTTGTTTGTCTGTCTTTCCCGCTGGGAGGTTGCGGAATGGGGGCGCATGGGGTGCATGGGGGGCATGGTCTTGTTTACACAGATGTCAAGCGCATTTCCGCTACCCATCGCATTGCGGTTTTGAGATTTTTTATTAGAACCCAACGCCAAGAGTCGACTCCGTTCCGTTATACGCTTTACGTTTTACGTTAATTAAATTCGTCTACCTTTTCTCATACTGATTTCATCTCTCTTTCACTCTTTCCGTTTCTGTTTCTCTTTCTGATTCTGTCAACAGCATGATCGCAGTCGAAAGTATGAGGTGGATGTGAAAACGCGCGAGGAAATCACATCGCTGATTGCACATCATGTGACGGCCGTTAATTACATTTACCGCAACACAAAGTTCGACGGACGGACCGAGCATCGGAACATACGCTTTGAGGTGAGTCCCACACAAACGAACGAACACACGAACGCAAACACACAGCCGCACAAAGGTACACGCTCAAGGACACTGACAGTGACGACACACAGCTGGCAAACAATGCGTGCGATAAGAACAAAGCGGGTCCTGCCACCAACTACTCCGGACCGCACACTGGCCGGCCACTGGTTAAATAATGAGCGGACTTTACCGGAGTGCACATTAAAGAAGAGTTTGAGGATTAACTGAGATCCTGCCAGCAGTGGACTAACTCCACATTCTTTTCTCTTCAGGTTCAACGCATCAAAATCGATGATGATTCGGCCTGTCGCAACTCCTACAATGGACCCCACAATGCCTTCTGCAATGAGCACATGGATGTGTCCAACTTTTTGAATCTACACTCGCTGGAGGATCACTCAGACTTCTGCCTGGCCTATGTCTTCACCTACAGGTGAGTCAAAAACATCTCCATCAGAGACGCTGTTTCCTTACTGATTTCCACCGCCCGCAGAGACTTCACTGGCGGCACTTTGGGCCTGGCCTGGGTGGCCAGTGCCTCGGGGGCCTCTGGCGGCATCTGCGAGAAGTACAAGACCTACACGGAGACGGTGGGCGGACAGTACCAGAGCACCAAGCGATCCCTCAACACGGGCATCATCACGTTCGTCAACTACAACAGTCGGGTGCCGCCCAAAGTCTCGCAATTGACGTTGGCCCACGAGATAGGACATAACTTTGGATCACCTGTAAGTAGCAGAGGATTACTTTAATTATAACCCGATTTATATCCTCTCTTCGACAGCCGGAATGCCGTCCCGGCGGTCTCAATGGCAACTTCATCATGTTCGCCAGCGCCACCTCTGGGGATCGGCCCAACAACTCCAAGTTCTCGCCCTGCTCCATTCGGAATATATCCAATGTCCTGGATGTGCTGGTGGGCAACACGAAGCGGGACTGCTTCAAGGCCTCGGAGGGCGCCTTCTGCGGCAACAAGATCGTGGAGTCGGGCGAGGAGTGCGACTGCGGCTTCAACGAGGAAGAGTGCAAGGACAAGTGCTGCTATCCGCGTCTGATCAGCGAGTACGATCAGTCGCTGAACTCCAGTGCCAAGGGCTGCACCCGTCGCGCCAAGACGGAGTGCTCGCCTTCGCAGGGTCCCTGCTGCCTGTCCAACTCCTGCACCTTTGTGCCCACGCGGTACCACCAGAAGTGCAAGGAGGAGACCGAGTGCAGCTGGTCGAGCACCTGCAATGGCACGACGGCCGAGTGCCCAGAGCCCCGGCACCGGGATGACAAGACCATGTGCAACAATGGCACCGCCCTGTGCATCCGCGGAGAGTGCAGTGGCTCGCCCCCTGCCTGCTCTGGAACATGACCAAGTGCTTCCTCACCTCGTTCACGACGCCGCACGCGGACAAGCGAAAGCTGTGCGACCTGGCCTGCCAGGACGGCAACGACACCTCCACCTGCCGCAGCACCAGCGAGTTTGCCGAGAAGTACAACATCCAGAAGGGCGGCATCAGCCTCCAGCCCGGCTCGCCCTGCGACAACTTCCAGGGCTACTGCGACGTCTTCCTCAAGTGTCGCGCCGTCGATGCGGATGGCCCGCTGGTGCGCTGAAGAATCTCCTGCTGAATCGCGAGACCCTCCTGACGGTGGCCGAATGGGTCACCGAGAACTGGTACTTGGTGGTGCTAATGGGCGTGGCCTTCATTGTGGTCATGGGCGCGTTCATCAAGTGCTGTGCCGTGCACACGCCCAGCTCCAATCCTAAGAAGCGGCGGGCTCGTCGCATCAGCGAAACGCTGAGGGCCCCCATGAACACGCTGAGAAGAATGGTGAGTGGTCCGAAAGGATTTCCTGTACTTGCGGGTATTCATCCGTGTATCCGTCCAACCTTTAGCAACGACATCCCCATCAGCGTGGAGCTGGGCCACGCAGCATTCCGCCGCCGGCCCACGAGGCCCAGCACTATCCCAGAGGAGGCGGTGGTGGGCGTCACGGAGGCTCCCGATCGCATCACCAGGCGCATCCGCATGACTGGGATCGCCATCAGGGCGGCCATTCCATCGTGCCGCTGCCCACAGGCGGCGGTCATGCCAGTCGCAGCTCTGCAGCGAATCAGGCGAGACGCAGCGATGGACGCGGCACCCGGTCCACGAGCAGCGGCAGGCCGCAGGGCCCTGTCGCAGGAGCAGCAGCAGCAGGTGGAGCAGCCGGAGGAAGTCGGGCTCATGGCGGGTATGGAGCTGAGCAGGCGATACCGGGTTCCATTGGTGGTGGTGTGCAGGCGGCCATTAGCAGCGGCGGTGTGGTGGCGCGGGCCCAGCTGCCGCTGCCATTGCCGCCGGCCAATGCACTGCAGCAGCAGCAGC
>JAWNKY010002331.1:0-10185 GCA_035041765.1 Drosophila algonquin | reverse complement strand
ACTAATGCTCAGGCTGTTATCATCTTGGTTGAAACCTGAAAACTTTTTCGACAACAAGTGCTTCGATCCCAACCTTTTCCAAGTGTTTCGTAAGGACACTATGTTTGATGCAGACACTATGTTAGATCAGATTGGTATATTGGTGGCCGGCCAGTCGAAGATGCTATTTATCAGCGCATCGTATATTCCACCCAGTTACAGCTATAAGGACTACAAGGCGCTCATGCAGAATATTGCCAACATATATGTTAATTTACGAGACTGTCAGTATCTCTGCGCTATTGGCGACTTCAATTTGGGTTCTGTGCTGTGGTCACCCGATCCGCAGTCGTCTATGATGCCGAGCAATGTGCATTTGCACAACGAAGATCTTTGTATCAATGATTGTTTTAGTATGGGCTTAACCCAAGTCAACAATGTTGATAGTAGGTTAAATAAGATAATAGTTTTCTATTTTGTTGATTCGGATGTCGATTGTCGTGTTAAACGTTTCAAAATATTTTATATCTAACATTTTTAGTTTTAGATAGACACATTAATTAGGCGTCGTTTAAGGTATCGTTTTTAAAAATCGATGGATAAACGGCCAAGCTGCAGCCGTTTGACCAAAACTTCATATGCCCTTCGGCACCATCCCAAATGCCATTTTACGTTAAAAACTGTTGCAAACACAAATTTTTGGTATTTTTGTAGAAAAATAAAACGGTTATACGTCGGTTAACAGAATTTATCGGCGAAATTCGGCATAAGAAAGTTTGTTCAAACGGTTGTAACTAAGCCGTTTATTCATCGATTCTTACAAACGATACCTCAAACGACGCCTAATTAATGTGTCTATATAAAAACAAAAATGAGAGCACTTAAATATTTTTATATCGACTTTTTCTGAGTTTTCAAAGTCAAAATTTCGGGAAAAAATACCGAAAAAAATTATGAAATTTTAATTTGAAAGCTTAATATCTTCCGGACGCTATGTTGCAGATACAAAGTGTCTGGATCGGATTTTATAGCTGCACTTGTCAGCTTTCATGTTTAAAATTTCAAGAAAATTATAAGTGAAAATCGAATGTCACAGTGTTACACAACGTACCACTGTGCATCGAAAAGGAGACAAATTATTGAAAAGAACGTTTGGATTGACTTTTTCAGTCAATCTCTGTGCGAGCATGACTCGTATCTCTCATTGTGCGATATTCGTTAATAGAGCGTCTCACGAACAGCTCAACGTAAAGCGCTCAACAGAAAATCGAAACGAAAAGAAACGAAGAGAGAGAGAACGAGGGTGCATATTTTTTTTGGTTGGGTTAGGTTAGGTTAGGTTAAGGCGGTTGCCAAGCTCCCCAGGCGCCCGTCACACTCAGGCCGGCTTCGGCCAGTTGTAGTACCGCATGGGATCCTCCCCTCTTCCATTTCGTGAGACCTCATTAGTTATCCCATCCGGATGCTCTTATGAAGTTTGATATCTTTCTGGTACACATTTTGGACATTTCCGAAATGTCAGTTACGAAGGGTAAGGCCAGGAACTTTAGCCTTCTTCTGATAAGAGCTTGACAGGAGCAGAACAGGTTTTCCACCATCTCTTTCACTTCCTCGTTCCGGCGCCCCGCCCAACCGGCTTGCGTGGGTGCCTATAAGCCAATGTTTCGTGAGGGAACGGAAAACTGCATAGCTCTGAGGTGCGTTTCTTGTCTATGTTCGGCCCTGTTTGCCGATTTATACTACATTGTGGTGCTGATTGACATGCATTGCCTGCTAATCGCTTATAAAGCTCCTTTATGATAAGCCTACAGCTTGCCATAGGCATACAAATATCCTCCTTATCTTGGAGAAGGGGTATTGTGGTGCTAGTTCTGGCCAGCTCTCTGCTATGCAGTTGCCTTCGATGTCCCGATTACTCGGAACCCAAATAAGGCTGATAGCAAATTTTTGAGCCATCTCGTGAAGAGATTTGCGGCAATTTGCGACTATGGCCGTACAGTGGCCTCTCAGATCAGTTTTAATCAAGTTTTTAAGAATGTCGAAATTGGTAATAAAGAGATGCCTGCATTGTTTGATTCTGGCTGCGGTATTTGTACCATGAGCGAGAAATTTTACAGGAAGATTTTCCTAGTTGCGTTGAAAAAATGATATATACGAATTGGTCGGTATAGGAGGCAAGAAAATGTATACGTTAGGTAGATTTAAGGTTGTCACTAATTTAGATGACGTTCCTTTGGAAATGTGTTTCCATGTAGTCCGTGACGATGATACCCTGTACGAAGGCGTGACCGGAAGTGATGTTCTTTATTTTGCCAGTGCAAGCATAGGTAAAAAGGGAGTATTCTTTCATTCAATAAATAAAGTATGCCTAGTATTGGATGGAGTCGTCCCAACAAAAAAGGAGTGTGTTAGTGTCATTCAACATAGTGATACTCAAGTGACCATGACATCAGATTCAGGGAGTTCACTAGATGAATTAGAAAAGACGTTGCGTCGGATACTGTCGACCAATATCATTGAAGAGTTTTCACGAGGAATAGAGCTGTCGCATTTGAACCGTGAGGTGAGGTCAATAATAGGCAGATTGGCTGAAAATTATAATCCCGAAAAACCAAAAAACAGCCCTTTTGAAATGAAGATAATATAGAGGGATGAAGTACCAGTCCGTCAAAGACCTAGACGTCTACCTTACGTGGACAATGAGAAAGTTGATAAGCAGATCAGGGATTGGTTAATGGAGGGAATAATTCGTCATAGTGTTTCTGAATACTCTTCCGCTGTAGTGCTTGTCTCCAAGAAAGATAGCTCAAAGAGACTTTGCTGCGATTATAGAAAACTTAATGCGAAGATAATTCGAGACAATTTCCCAATGGCGTTAATTGATGATGTCTTACTCAAGCTGCAGGAAGGTCGTGTTTTACTACATTGGATTTGGCTAATGGGTTTTTCCACGTACCAGTATATGAGGATTCTCGTAAATATACCTCTTTTGTCACACAGAGTGGATAATATGAATTTAATTACGTACCATTTGGGATTACTAAATCCCCTTCAGAATTTATGAGGTACATATATGCTGTTTTGAGACAATTGATAAAACGCTCGGGTATGGTCCCCCCGAAAAATAATAACCACTATGGACCTAAGGGCCAAATATGGATGCGGAGGACAGTAAAGCAAGGGCTGGGATGTCAGCCCAAACGTCGGTGGAATGCGTGACTGCTACCACCGGCGGGCACGGGGCGGAGAAATCCTCTCTGCGTGTCGCCAGTTGTCACACCTCTGACGTAGTAGGAGCAGGCCACGTCAGCTGTACAACAACTGCCGAGAAACCCCTCATTCCAAACAGAGCCCTGCACACCCTGCAGGCAGGCGAGGTGGAGAAGGACTTGGGTCTGGAAACCATCGTGTGTGGTGCAGCTCAAAATACATAAAAGCAAAGTAGCGTCGGCGTAGCTGCTCATAGCCATAGAGCAAGGGCCCGTCGACATAGCTCTAGTCCAGGAGCCATGGATTGCGTCAGGCAACTAAGTGGCTGGACTAAAGTCGTCGAACTATAACTCTTTTTACAAAACACCGGTAAGCAAGAACAGAACCATCGTACTTGTACGAAAGGAAATCCATGCTCACCTTATGTCTCATTACAGCTCAGATGACCTAACGGTGGTGATGCTAGAAAGGCACACGACAGGTCCGCACCACCTGAAGAGCTAAGGAGTTTGGTCGAAGAAGCCGGCTCCAAGGACTACCAACTACTCATTGGTACGGACGCTAATGCCCATAATGTATGGGGAAGCCCCGATATCAATGACCGAGGTGAGTCACTTCTAGAATTTATACTTTCCACTAACATAGAAGTAGCAAACGGGGGGGAGGACTACACCTACGTAGGTCCCACCTCATCAAACGTGCTAGATCTTACTCTCGTAACGGGAAGGAGTGCCGCGGTGTCTGAGTGGAGAGTCCTCGAAAGACCATCCTTCTCAGATCACAGGTATTTTCAGTTCAAATACGAATTTAAACACACTTCGAAGGTAATAGTCTATAGGAACCCTCAGAACACAAACTGGGAAAAGTTCAGAAAGACGATTAAAAGCTCGCGAATCCGGGGTCAGTGCAATCGGCTGAGCACATAGAACAGTTTTTTGAGTCTCTTTCCAAGGAGCTACTAGATGGCTACCGCGCAACATACCTACCCTCAAGTACGAAAAAGAGGACCAGGTCACTCTGGTGGAACAGGGACGTCTCCCTCTTAAGAAACAACTTCAGGGAATTCTTCAAGCTCGCCAAACAAGCGAACGAAGAATTCATAAACGAGGAATACAAGAATCAACTCAGGAATTACAAAAAGAAAGAGATACGCAAGGCACAACGCAGCTCGTGGAGGAACTTCTGCTCCAACTTTGAGAAGGTGCCCGAAATGGCAAGACTCAGGAAGCTGCTTTCTGAGCAACCTACCTTACAGAGTCAGCTCAAGCTCAACAATGGAAAATGGTCAGAGAGTAGCGAAGAAGCCCTGGCAGCACTAATGGAGGCTCATATATATATACGGCATGCTTAAGGACAGGCTATATCCCTATCCAAAGAAGAACTTCCAGAGTTGTCTTCCTCCCGAAGGCAGGAAAGTGCAGCCATGTTAGTCCCAAGGATTATAGACCATTAAGCCTCACCGCTTTTCTACTAAAAACTTTGGAAAAGCTGCTGGAGCTACACACTAGGAAGGAAGTAAGGGAACTGATGTCAAGCAACCAGCATGCCTACACCAAGAAATAGGCAATAAAAGTATTCGTAGCATTTAATAACGTGGCCAAAAGCGCAATAATGGGGCGCTTAGAAGCAAATAACACACACCCAGCAATCAACCATTGGAGGTACCGTACCCCCCGAAAATCAATCAATCAAGGCTAACACCAAAAACACAAGTCAAATACCTCGGCACAGTATTGGATAGCAAGCTGGCATGGAGACCCAATGTAGTGGAAAGGTGCATTAAAGAAGATGCTCAGCAGCATATGGGGCCTGTCACCTGCTCTTCTGCATTGGATCTACATCTCGGTGGTGCGACCAACTCTGCTTTATGGAGTCTTAGTGTGGTGGCAAGCTACCGGGAAGAAGACGTACCACAAGCTTATGGAAAAGACTCAGCGACAGGCTCTGCTCTGTATCACGGGGGCACGACGGCAGGAAAGGTCGCACAGCGCCTGAACTTGCCTCGACATCAAAACAAACTAGTTTCTGGGACCTGAAGAATGGAAAAAAGGCCAGATCCAACATCTCAACATATATACAGACGGCTCCAAGATGGAAGGAGGAGTAGGAGCTGGCATATACTGCACAGACCCGGAAATAAGGCTGTCATACAAGCTACCAGACCACTGCAGCCTATTCCAGGCGGAAGTCTTTGCCATCAGGAAAGCAGTGGAGGTTGCACAACATGCAGGCCGATCACATAACGTGGTCAATCTTTTTGTAGACAGCCAAGCGGCGATAAAATCCATGCAGTCGTCCACGGTCAGCTCTAGTAGGGTCCTGGCGAGCAGAGAAGCATTGGACTCACTATGCTCGACCAGGGCATCGAAGGAAATGAAGCGGCGGATGTTCTGGCAAAGGAAGGCGTCGGGCTGGCGACTAAAAGAGTAGAAAATGTGCCTGTCTCCCTCAGAACACTACAAGGCGACCTAGAAAGCTGGCCAGACTAGAAAACGAGAGCAGGTGGAGGAGCACAACCAACTGCAAAGTCTCGAAAATCATGTGCAAAAAAGGTAGCGAAAAACACAGCCACTATCTGCTGCACCTTCCACGGAAGGACTGCAGACTGTTAGTGGGAATATTGACAGGTCACTACCTGGCCGCATCACACGCAGATAGACTAAACATCACCGACAGAAACAGGTGCAGGAAATGTGATGACCTATTGTGATGGCTATTGAAACCCTGGAACATCTCATCTGCAGCTGCCCGGCTCTCTCAAGAGCAAGGAGAAGATACCTGGGCGCAACGACGCTGGTATCGCTAGAAGATGCCTCCAAGAGGTCTCCAAGGGAACTACTGGCCTTCGCCAAAAACACCTCAATTCTAGGTGATATCAAAACCTCACCAACACCGGCGTAGAGGTCCGTAACCATCCGGATAACTAAGGGCCATACTGGCCTATGGGAGGCCCCAGAAGGGTCGTCCGGGTTAACCTAACCTAACCTAACCGAAATATGGTCAGTTCTACGTCTATTATTTATTATTTATTTGTTTATGTCCTATTAGTCATCCCACGAGATGCAGAGAAGGGAAACGGTCAGCCCGGGCAGAGATCCACGTTGCCAGGGTAAGGCATCATTAGAACAGGAGGCTGCCAAGTCCCTGAGCTCTCTGTTCGGAACTGGGCTAGTTTTTAGACCAGGCCCCCCAGCCAGGCTGACTCTCCGCACGGTGACACCTTAGTCCAGCCCGCTGTGACGTTAGTGTATGGGTTGGGATGAGGGTGTGGTGTGAGGATGGGAGTGTGTGAGAGCTATTTATACCAGGCGGTACCACAAGCGCATCGTCAGTGTTGCCGCTTCGCGAACACCCGCTAGCTGTCCGGGACTGCTTATTTTTCGGTACCCTCCCTAAGGATGCACGCTTAGTGACAGCTGACCTACCTACTAAGGTAGGCCTTTCGCTATCCGCAACCTGCGACCCGTCCGGTGGCCTCAGCTAGGCCCCTCTGAGCCACCTCACGCACTCATCAGACCAATAATGTCGACGAGAATGGGATAGTAATTAATCATCCAAGCCTTAGTGCACGCGAGTTTCTTGATGTGTTGAAATTTTGTATGTACTCGTATGTACACACACATACTTACATGCAGGGATCGATTTATAGAGAACATTCTCGAACGAAGTAAAAAGACACACATTTCAACACAGTCTGTGGGCAGTGAAAATCGGCAACAGCGCATTATCATGTCTTTTATTGATAATCTAGAACTTTTAGATCTGAGTCAACCGGGAAAATGGACAACGTACAAGGATCGACTCGCGTTATACCTACTCGCAAAAGGCGGCCTTTTTAACCATAACATTCAGCGCCAATCGCCATGCTCGACTTTAAATTGGTGGACATATTCAAGACTATAACATACCATTTATCTCATCCCCCTCGGAATCTACTGGTTTCTAAAATTTCCATAAACGTGACTAACATCCTGAGGACGCTGTTGGTCAGTACATGGCAGCGTTGCGAACACTTGCAGTACCGTGTAACTTTGCCACAGCACTGGACCGAATGTTGAAAGAAATTGTCTGTGGCATGAAGGATGAAGGCTTTCAGAAATGTTTGTTTGCGGAAAAAGACCTGACAGTGCAACGTGTCCTAGAGCGTGTTGTCACTAGCGAAGCTGCAGCAATCAGTGCATCGACGATAAGACAGTCAAGCAACTCAGTGAAGGAATACATGGCCAATACAACCATGACATCCAAGCGGGTCAAAGCAACACAAACCAAAGTCGCACAAGGAAGCCGTGTAACGGTTTGGTAGACCACACGAACGACAGCAATGTCCTTTTAAAAACGCTCTGTGTCATGGATGTGGCCGGAAGGGGACATATAACGCGCCTGCCGAAGCACACAAAGTTCGTCTTCGAAATCATCGTGATGCTCATCAGACACTCAAAGTCCGCAGTCAACTTGATCAAGTTATTTCCGTGGATATTTCAGCGTAAATAGTACCACTGGTCAATCAATCACTTGTAAGTTCAAGGTATATTCCGGGTCACCAGTATCGATTCTGAGAGAGTCTACGTTCCGATATGCGGATGATGTTGAGCTCTGTGTTCAATATAAGGGCTCCAGCGCCTTTCTAGCTCCTTACACTCTTTATACTGGTTCTCTTGACAGATAAGCCATAGTAAACCAATCCCTATTAAAACTTTTTACTCTGTACGGCCTCAACTGGAATGCAAGTGTGAGATTGCCGTCTTACGCTAATAGATTGCTTTTAATAAACCTTCTACCTTAGATAATCGTAGGAAAATGCTTGGTGTGATTTTTGTGCACAACTTGATCAAGGGTAACGTAGATAGCCCTGACCTGTTGAGCCGCATAAACTTTACGATTCCTATTAAAAATACCAGAAGCTATACATCGTTGTTCCTTCCATTTAGTATATCGAATTATTCCTTGCATGAACCGTTTAGGGTCTTATGCTCGAATTATAATTCCTCATATCTACTACTAACTGCCTTTCTTGTCTTAAATTACTGATACTCTCATATCTTTTTCGTTACAATCAATTGCTTAGTCTTTTTGTCAGATTAATTCTATTTTTCCTCGAACTCTAATCTAATACCTATCTTCCTGCATGTCCAAAATCGGTTCGGTTAACGAGTCGCGCGTTATGCAGCAGCGCCCCTTGGTCAATTGGGCGGCAGGAGGGCTGCGTTCTTGCCTGGGATCCGCGCGTAACAGCATTCTGCTAGTGTCGCTTGGGTCACTTCTTGGAGCAGTCATTGCATATAAACGTCCTAAAGTAAATTCCGAATTTCATCAGCACCAGGAATATTTCAAAGTTTTACCGAAAACATACTACAGAATCTTCCATGAGTTCTGCCGTACTTCGACGTCATAGTCATAAAAGGAATATGAAGCAGACAACGAAATTACAGGTTAAATGACATATTTTCACGCTTAAAAAAAGCGGGACTACGCTTACGCAAGGATAAATGTGAGTTTAGTGCTTCATCAGTTGAGTTCCAGGGATTCTAAAGTCTGATTAACCTCTTACTGAACCGTTACATCGTCTGCTGGACAAGTACCCTGGCAATGGATAAGTCAACACGAAGAATCATTTAGTTTATTAAAGAAGCTTATCGCGTCTGATGACGTTCTCATGCGTTCTGACGGGAACCTTCCGGTAGTACTTACATGCGGCGCGTTGCCGGGTGGCCAACGGGTGGAGAAGCATTCTATTCTAGAACTTTGTCCGAAACGGAACGGAATTATGCCCAAATAGACAGAAGCGGTAGCACTGACCGCAGGACCCAAAAAGTTCTATAACTATCTGTATGGAAGGCCATTTACCATAGTTACAGATCATCGCCCACTACTGGAGATCTTCACAACTACGAATTCGGTTCCAAACGTGCTCTCCGTTCAAATGCTTCGTCGAACAGTATTCCTGAACGCATATGATTTTCATCTAATTTATCAACCGGGAA
Organism: Drosophila algonquin; assembly: GCA_035041765.1. Lineage (NCBI taxonomy): Eukaryota > Metazoa > Arthropoda > Insecta > Diptera > Drosophilidae > Drosophila > Drosophila algonquin. Next base: position 1,015 of record JAWNKY010002331.1, on the reverse strand, counting down.
CGAAGATTGGAAACGCTGACTTCTTGAGACGTTGTCCAATACCATCGGATCAGGTATCATTGTTTTCAAAGGAGATATTAGTTATCAAGTGGGCAGCTATTGTGAGTGCACATGAATTGGCAGCACAACCTGCTAAATATCCTCTTTTAGCTAAAGTTCTAAACTGGATATTAAAGGGATGGCCCAGCAACAAAATTGAACGCTCAGATAATCTATAACTGTATTACTCCCGACAAAATGAGCAAATAGCAAATAGAGGAGTACCAGCTTGGGGAAACCACGCAGTTATACCTGCTTCGGTTAGACAAATTATATTGAAGGCCCTACATGCGCCTCATCCGGGGATCATACAAATTAAGACCATTGCATGAAGCTATGTATGATGGCCCAACATCGGTGTCGATATTGAAATGGTTGTTAAGCGTAGCACTTCGTGTCAGGAAAATCGGAATAAGCCACATCACACAGGTCCTTACCACTGCCAAATCAGCCAAAAGACCATGGTCCCGACTTCACATCGACTTTGCCAGCCCCTTCCAAGGTCACATCTTCTTTCTCGTAATTGACTCATACTCTAAGTGGCTCGAGGTATCCGTTGTCAAGTTAACAGCAGCTGCTGGCGCCATTAACTTCCTGCGACAACTTATCGCCACTCATGGACCGCCAGACGAAATTGTGTCGGATAATGGAACCGCACTTACTTCCGACGAATTCAAAGTTTTCATGGATAAAAATATAATCTGGCACATCCGATCAGCTCTATCTCATCCTGCTACGAACGGCCAAGCTGAGCGTATGACCGCTAAACGGACATTGATCTCTCCCTTGCTCGATTCTGTTCAGTCAACATATGACACCACACTCAACAACAAACCGTTCGCCGGCACAACCAATTTCGACAAGATACAACCACAGGAGATAAAATTTGGTAAAGTCTGCGACTCCCACAATTCGTAACATTTTATTACAGGTAATGCAGTCGGGTACGCAATTACCCCATTGGCACGAAGTGGAT
>JAWNKY010002330.1:0-27808 GCA_035041765.1 Drosophila algonquin | reverse complement strand
GCGGAAAAGTCGTGTCGACTAGTGTAATCCTTGCCGTTAGACTGAAACCATCTGACCAAATTACCTTCTTCCATGATCCAGATCTTGTGCTCCTTGCTAAATTTAAGACGCATAGAGACATTTTCTCGGACAGGTCAGGATTTTTCTACTTAACTGCCACTGTTAGGGCGACTCCTGCAGTGCTCTTCGTGCCGTCCACTCGCTTACGTGTTTGTTTATAGCCGCTGTAGCTTGTTCAGGTGTTGTCTTCTTCGTGGTCGTCGTTACATGCTCCATAGCACGAGCATCCTTGTCTGTAAGCAGACGTGGTCGTGATATTGTCGTTACAGATCCAACAAAATTGCGTCTGTTTCAAACTTGTAGAACAGTTCGGTGACAAATTCCAAGAGACCTTGCGACTTTTCTTCGTCATTTCTAATATTTGATTTTTCAAATTTGTAGGGATTTTCCTAATTTTCAGTTAAATATGAGGTTTGATGCAAAATTCGCTGATATTATAAGAAGGAGCAAATCAATGTCTGAATGTCTGAAATCCCATAATTGTGTTACAAAAAGCTTCAAAATAAGTGTTCCAAACATAAAAAAAACAAAACGTGCAAGATTGGATACATTGACTTTTTTGAAACTCTAATTAGAAACTCTAATTGAACCCGATCTCTTTTAATTTAAATTATTGTTTTACTTCGTTTTATATAATTAAAGAATATATAAAAAATCACGAGGATTGAGTCATTTTTGAAGATTTTATAGGCGTTTAAACTGAAAAGTGATGAACATTTATCCATGCATGCTCGCCACTGTAAGTAATGTGGAAAGAAAAAAGCACTACCTCTGAAAAAACACTAAAAAAGTTTAAATATTAAAATAAATATAATTCATTCCAGCAATTTAAAGCCCCATATTTATTAAAAAGATAGTTTGGTTTACAGGAGAAATATGGTGTTGCAGTTTTATATGAAGATAAAAAAACGAGTCAAAATCATTGAAACCGAGGAGCGCACGCACTTTTCGTTTTCGTCGTTTAAAATACATAATTTATTTTTAGCCACCAAAATTCGTTTTTTTTATGCACAGTATTCGAAGAGTATAGGTGACGAGCAAACAAAAACGTAGAATCGTGGAATATCTACCAGGCTGCCGAAGGAACAAATGCAATTTAATAGGCTACGCAACGCCTTCCAATGAGTAAACCATTCCCTCTCTCTCGCATATTCTTGCACAAACACAAGTATGTAGATGTGTAAAGATGTAGAAATAGATTAGACAGATGTAAAAAAAAATTTGTAACCAAAAACATTTTTTGTTTTTCCTCTAGTTTAAAATCTCTATCACCTTAAACTTTTTATTTGACACTGCATTGTTTTGGCTTTGAGCCACTGTATACTTTATGGGGTCGGAAACGCTTCCTTCTGTTACACACATCCGCTATAACCACATTTCTAATATACCCGTGTACTCTTTGAGTACCGGGTATAAAAACACAGAATTCTATCCAAATATTTAATATTACCTTACTCCGAATTTGTCTTAAAAAAGGTGGCATTATCGAACTAGGCGGCGAATTGGGAGCGGAATCGATATGTGAAAATTCAGATTGCGATTTCGATAGCTATTTACTAAAATGGTTGCTTTATTGACTTAACATGTATAATGTTCAACTATTTGGATATGGGTTAATCAGCAATCAAGAAACCTTTACGATTTCGAAACAGCTTTAAAATCGGTGTGTGACACCGCTGAATGGAATTACAGAGAAATTCAAGCGAAATCAATTTCTATGATACCACTGTATGTATAGTAGAGTAGAGTATAGTAGTGTAGAGTAGTCATCAGTGATCAGTCAGCTCTCAGTGCGTTCGGTTGTGTTATGCTATGTTTCATCACTGCTCGGAATGCCAGTCGGACGTTATTGCCGCTCAGCTTCGCTGCTCTTCGTTGTGCCGCTGTGCGTTTCATCTGTCGTGCATTAATTTGCACTCAGACGCTGTGAAACTTTTAATAAATCTGCCTAACTTGATGTGGCAGTGTGGTAACTGTGTGGTTGCAAATGACTGGGACTCTAAAATTGACGAACTCAATGACAAGGTGCTGAAGCTTGAAAGCCTTCATCGGGATCTCAAGTCTGATTTTCAGGCTGCCCTCCCGGTCAAGTCGAATAAGAGGGTGAAGCCTGTTGTTGCAAGGAAGGACGCCAACAATGTCATATCTGCGACTGACTTACGGTCTCCGCGGTTAGTGGCTGCCACCTCGACTGCGGTCATTGACCCTGGGTCAGCTGCTGCGCTCCCTTCTAATTCAAATGGCTTCGTTACTGTCCGGAAAAAAGAGGAAGAACCGCAATAAAATGCTAAGCGTTTTGTTGGTATTGCTCCTAGCTGTGAGCAACTAAATGTATTGCAGAGCAGAAAATATTGGTTAAATTTCTGCTGCGACGGATCCAGAGGGGTTGGTTAAATTTGTGGCAAATAAGCTCAAGCTGTCTGAGGCTGAAATTTTTTATGAGAAGTCATATGAGAAGGCATGTCCCTGAGTATCTATTCCCTGAGGTCTTTGATGATAAATTCAGGCCAGTGTCGGCAGTATGCACTTTGTGCATAGCGGCCGGAAGTTGATGTTACGGCAGTTAATCTGTCGGCAGCTGTACCATTGCGGACGTGTACCCCGACTACGGAAGCTCCAGTTCCATCCACTTCAAAAAACCCCCAGTTTTCTGGATGGCCGCTTCTCTACAACATGTTCTACTTGTACTTTCTCGCCTCTTCGCAGTCAGCAACGGGCCGCTGCATCAGTTCTGGCTTACCTCTGCGGAACAACAACAAAATACCGCTTGTCCGCTCTGCGTTTTGTGCGATATTCACACGGCTGCTGCTGGGTCAAACGTCAATGCTCTTGCTTGCGCTCTATTTCGACGACGTGTGCCCTCTGACGTCATCCTTACAGCAACATACGCCAACTCATGCCTTTGTGTGCTTTGATTACGCCGTCGCTGCACTCGACAATTGGGGAGAGTCAACAGCCTGTCGTTAGCTCTTAAATGGAATACTCTCTTCACCTTTAGCACCTGGATTGGATCTTCCTGCCGCTGCCCTGCCAAATCTGGTCTAGGAGGGTGGTCTAGGAGGGTGTGCTGCGGTTTTGGACCACGGCGTTTGGGCAGTTTTTACGCACGAGCCTCGCCCAGCCTTGCTGTGTGTAATTTGCCAGATCTTACTTCCGCAGCAGCACTGCTACCTTCTGGGATCATGCCTATGAATGGAACCAAATCCATTCGCATTTTTATTCAGAATATAGCGGGCATGCGCACTAAGGCTCAGGCTATCTACTTGGCAGCCGTTACGTGCGATCTCGATATTATCATCGTGGTTGAAACCTGGCTCAACGAAAACTTCTTCGACAGCGAGTACTTTGATTCCAACCTTTTCCATGCGTTTCGTAAGGACAGATATTGTGCCAAAACGAAGCGCTGCAGAGGGGGTGGGGTCATTGTGGCCGTTAGACGCACGATTCAATGTGATCCGATTTGTCTCTTCTATGGAGACACCATGTTAGATCAGATTGGTGTGTAGGTGGACGGCTAAGTCAGAAACTCTATTGGTCAGCGCATCCTACATTTCGCCGAGTAGAAGCTATGAGGTCTATAAGGCGCATATGCAAAATATTACCAGCATAAATGTTAATTTAAAAGACCGTCAGCATCTCTGCCTTGTTGGCGACTTCAATTTGCGTTCGTTGGTGTGGCCCGCCGATCCGCAGTCGTCGGCTATGATGCCGAGCAATGTGCATTTGCAGTACGAAGTTCTTTGTCTGGATGACTGTTTTAATATGGGCTTAACCCAAGTCAACAATGTTTTAAAAGGTTAAATAAGATGCTAGATTTTGTTTTTGTTGCGAACTGCTGATTGCAGAATGTGACATGCATCATATGCCATTGCTAGTATCGTCTTGGGTGTTTTACTGATATGAGTCTGATTGCTATATGGGATGACATCCTAGTGTTGATACTTCTTATAGTCTTTTCATTCATACTGTTGGTCATATTGTTGATAATAATGCTTCCAGAAGAGGGTGTGGCTCTTATAGGCTATCGTGGTTTACGTAGTGTCTTGTGAGGTATAAGAATCTGCGTAGTAAGTTTGTTAAACGATTTGATAAGACCCGTGAACATAAGCGAGAGTTTGCGTTTTTAAACAAATTTTCATATAATCAATATATTGCCGACGTTGACGTTGGCTTAACGTTAATCCCAGGTCATTCTGGCATTTCATAAATTCTAAAAGGTCGACACGAGTGCTCTTCCTTCAGCTATGAATCTTGGTTTCCTAAGTTCAAATACTTATAGTGACATAGAAAACATTTTTGTTTCTTTCTTCAGCTCTAATTTTGAGACATTCGTGGCGTTGCATGATTCGGATGTCCTTGACTCCATCCCTTCCGTGGTCAATATTTAGTTATTTAAAATTTTGTAAAGAATTATGGTTTTTTTCCCCAGGTTTAGTTTTTTTTTAAAGAGTTTTTTAAAAATTTGGTATTTTTTTTCAGAGGTAGTGCTTCTATTTTACAAATAACTTAAATTTCCTATAACTGGTTGTACTCAGACGTTTTGCAGCTGCAGCTTAACCTGTCGAAGATATTGAGCTTTCAAATTCAAATTTCTTAATTTTTATCGGTATTGTTTCCCGAAATTTTGACTTTGAAAACTCAGGAAAAGTAAAAAAAAATATAAAATGGCTAACATTTTTAGTTTTAGATAGACACATTAATAAGGCGTCGTTTAAGGTATCGTTTGTAAGAATCGATGAATCAACGGCTAAGTTACAACCGTTTGACCAAACTTTCACCGCAAAAAAGAGCAAGAGGGAACGATCATCCATCTCTGATCTCTCTAACACCCACACTACGTACACCGATAGAGCCGAGCGAGAACCACAGCCAGGGTCAGAAACGAGATACCGGTAGAACAAGCGATAGAAATGTCGTCTCCACGAAAAAGAGCGAGAGAGAACGATCTTCTATGACAGATCTGTCTGATATCCAACATCACACCACAATATGAGCGAGGAAGAGAATCGTCGATCGTTTCGTCTCGCACACAACCGCAGCAGCGGCAGAGAAAATACCATGACGAATCGCCGGCAAACAGCGGCTTCGGACGTGCAAAGTGGCATCTGACTTAGGGGTCGAGAAATGCGATTAAAAACAGACGATCGTGGTTGCGGAAAGAACTCCGCTCGCGAGTGAACAGAAACGCACTACGCAATACCCACCAAGCCTTCAGATAGAGAAGGACACCACTGAAGAAGAAATTTAACGCAAGCTGGCGCCTAATTGACTGTGTCTGTGGGTCCACACATATTCCTGGAGCTGGAGCAACCAAATTTTATAGTCAGAAGTGATATTACGCCTCCTAAAAGGACGAAAATCTGTGGCATCCACAATTTTAAAGACTGCGAAGCCTCATGTTTTCTCATTCCATTTCTCTCTCTCCCACACTATTTCTCGAACAGATGTAGAAATTATAAGATATAGATGTCTGATGGACGGTTTTCTCCTTCATTATTGGGTTCATTATTGCCGATAAACTATAAAGGGTGCATCTTGCCAATCTTGTTTGGTCTTGGTGAGGGCAATCGTTTTTTCCCACTACAGAATTATGGAGGAAGGTATGAACCGCTATGACCATTCGATCCTAGAGGGACGACAGATGCGTTCATACGACTGCAATGGGATAAAAACGTTCAAAATTCGACACCAATGGGTTTCCAAAAAAAACTCAAGGCGCGAGCGTATAAGGAATGAGTATAGATCTAGCCTCTTGTATGGGTTCCGGAATCGGGATATATTGCTCTTAATAAACCCGAACATAGCGTAGGCTTTTGAGAAAATTAAATTCATATAATCGGAGAAAAGACATTTGGATTCAAACAAGACACCTAGATCAATTATCTCAGTTGGCTTTAAGAACGCATGGACATCTATTGAATATTACGTAATGATACACTTGCTAAAATAAAAAATGTGAAAATGTTGACAGGGAGCAATTTAATTCTGTACCAAAGAGTAACCCCATTCAGGTCATAATACACTGGCGGTCATGAAAACCGGCAACACTGCCAAATAATTTGAAATTTAAGGAAATCACATGATGGGCTTCCAATTAAATAAAGGAGGTTTCCGTCGTTGAAGTATTGTCGATGTGCTGGCATCGAAATTTCGTCTTTTGCGAGTGATTACACGGGAAGACAGTTGTTTTTGAGAGTTAATAGCGAAATGGTGTCAAAATATAAGCAATTGAACAGTGAAAAGAAAGTCATTATCGACACATTGGTGGAGGAAGGGCTGACTTATAGGCAAATTGCTGATAGAATAGGATGCTCTCATTCGACCGTAGTGCGGTTTGTGAAAAAAAACTTCCGGTGTCCTAGATCGTAAAAAAGGATCTGGTCCCAAGCGAAAGTTTACCAACAGAGTGGATGGCCTAATAAAGATGTTAAGCCTTAAAGATCGATTCAAAACTGCAGTTACTATTAGGGCAGAGCTGGAGACACATTATGGAGAAAAGTTAAGTGTCAAAAACGTGCGTTGCAGATTGCGAGAAGCGGGTTTGCACGGAAGACGTCCTGCAAAAAAGCCGATGCTTACTGCAAAAATGAGGAAAACGCGTCTTGAATGTGCTAAACACCATAAAGATTGGACAGTAGAGCAATGGCGAAATATTTTGTGGTCGGACGAAAGCCGATTTAACCTGCAGTGCGCCGATAACTTGCCGTACGTACGCCGATTTTCTGGAGAGCGGTATAAGGAAAATTGTATCGTGAAAACGGTCAAGTTTCCACAGAGCCAGATGATCTGGGGATTTTTGTACCTACTACACACGAGGTCCATTATACTTTTTAAATGGAACAATGAATGGAGAAAAATATGGGCAAGTGCTAAAGGAGTTTCTGGTCCCGGCAATAGAAGAGCATTTGTCGTACAGTTCGGATGCAATTTTCCAAGACGACTCTGTACCATGCCATCGAGCCAAATTTGTAAGTAATGATTTTATTTGATGCTGTCATCTTTTCCAAACACGAAATTACTAAACAAAATATTTACAAAATTTTTTCTTTTTTTTAGCAAACAAAAGTGTTTAAGGACAGGAATTTCACGCTTGACTTGGCCGGGAAATTCGCCCGACTTAAACCCTATTGAGCACTTATGACACGAAATGAAACGAAAAGTGCCAGACCAGAAACCGCAAAATAAGTTGCAGCTAATTTCGTCCTTGGAAAATGTTTGGCACAACGTTATCACCGAGGATACACTGCAGGTCCTTGTTGATTCAATGCCGTCGAGAATAATGGCGCTTATACAGGCTAGAGGGGGCGTGACAACCTATTAGTATTTTTTTTATTTTCATTTAAAATAATAAAGCAGCTGAGCCCACAAAACAAATTTTCCGCTACAATTGAATTTTGGTCAATTTTTCTGTATTTTTGTTTGGGGCAAAAATCAAGGATATCCATAGTATAGAAATACATTTTTTACTCCACAACGTCTTTTTCCTAGTGAATTATCTTATTGTTAAAAATAAATCTTATTCTCTTTAATTTTTATCTGAACGATTCCAAAAAAACATGAAATTTGTAAGTGGTGCGGTTTTCATGACCGCCAGTGTATTTCTAAAGAATACAGTCGCTTAAGGTTTTGACCTCTTCATCATCTGCTTTAGAATAGTCGTTTTCTATCTTTTTCCGTCGGAAACCGAACATGAAATCGGCCAGCGACACTCAAGTTTAGACTTTCCTTTCAAAATGTAATAATTCTTAATTGTAACTTAAGATTAAAATTCAAATCGGCGACCGGTGCAAATTTTCCCTTCGCACCTCCCTTAGCACGGCCTTGCCTGCAAGGTTAACTAAATGTTGGATCCCCAAGATTATATTCTGGTTCTGGCATACCTTTACATTATAGTCATTTCGAGAATTTATGCGTTGGTCACTGTGATCGCCAGGTTTTTTATCAGTAAGAGACACGCTACTATTAAGTTCTTGTTGCAACCGATCACTTTTCCGTCGCTCAATACTAAGGGCCTGCTTTGATTCGTTTAGCATTTGGCTGAGCTCCTCGCAGCGGGATTCCAATATTTCAGTGTTGGAAGATATCCTATATAAAAATATTAAGATATTAAGATATTCAAATATAGTACTTAAAAAATATTACGTTTTAATTTGCTTTTTATCGGCATTTTTTTCCATGATGAGGCGTTGGTTTGCTCGTTCTAGGTCCTGAATACCCACTTCTAGCTGTTCGTAAACTTTAAGCCGAGAATCGTTCACTTCTGTCATGGCATTAATATGCTTACGAAGATGCTGAAAAGAAAGATAATACATGATCAAAAAAAATATAAGGGGTAACAAGACAGAAAAGGAGGCATACAAGAGAATACAAGAACATAGGGTTTCAAAAATATACATATACACATATGTATCATTTTCAGTTTGTATCAATTTTATAAAGGTCTATCTAATTAAAACGCCGGATCAATCTGACAGGGTTGCCGCTCGAGATATTTTATTTTTAATAGCTCAGTGAAGTTAAAAATTATATATTTTGTAGGCAATTAAGAGTGCAGACAGAAAGCCGAATACTACACAAGCAATGGAAAAACAAAAAATATTGTATACTCATGTATATTATATAAAGTAATATAAATATATTATATAATATATATAAAATTTTATTTTTTTGTGAAAAGTGCCGGGTCAGCTAGTGTTCTTGTTGACTCACCTAGCAAAAAAGGTAGCATTTCTATATATGCAGTGACTTAGACCCTCGATGATGCAGTGTCAAATAAAAAGTTTAAGGTGCTACAGATTTTAAACTAGAGGAAAAACAAAAAGTGTTTAAACGCCAATTTGTTTTATGTTTTATCACGTCGGATTCCTAGTTTCTGGAAGCTTTCGTGCAAGTTATCGGCCCCAAAACTTACCTAACAGGTGAAGGACAAAATGGGGAAGGAGTGCAGTGTGGAAAATGTGCGCCGGGTTCTTCGCAACCATGACTTCAATGCCCGAGTACCCCGAAAGAAGCCCTTTATAAGCCCGAAAAACAAAGGGACAAGGTTGGCGATCGCAAAACCCAACTTTGACAAGGATTTTGTGTTCTAGAATACCGTGACTTGTACACACGAGACCAAATTCAACTTTTTTGGGTTGGACGGAAGGAATTTTGTGTGGCGACAGCCCAATACTGAGCTGGATCCCTAACATGTAAAAGCGACGTGATTTCCGGTTCTACCAGGATAAAAAAAGGATTAAAAAAGCTCTGCTGGAGGAATGGAGCAAAATAAGCCCGGAAACCACTCGGGAGCTGATCTCTTCCATGAATAGTATGTTAAGAGCCGTAATAAAGGTTAAGGGATTACATACTAAGTATTAAAATACCTGTTTAACCTTTTATTCGACTAAAATTAAACTGTTTTGTGCCTGCATCTTTCAAGCTAGGACTTGTATTTAAGATATATTTTAAGTTTTTATTTTATTTTTAAAACTGAGCAATACTTAAACAGCAAATAAAGTTCCTTTTTTAAATGTGATAAAACATAAAACAAATTGGCGTTTAAACATTTTTTGTTTTTCCTCTAGTTTAAAATCTTTAGCACCTTTGACTTTTTATTTGACACTGCATCATCGAGGGTCTGAGTCACTGTATGGATCGAATTACACTAGTCGACACGACTTTTCAGCTGTCGCCCAAAATGACTTTTTCTGATAGATTTGTATGTTTAAAAATTTTTAAAGAATGTTTTTTTTTCTAGGTTTAGTTTTTTTAAAGAATTTTTAAAAAATTTCGTTTTTTTCAGAGGGAGTGCTTTTATTTTTCACATAACTTAAGTTTCCTATAGCGAGTTGTATTACCCTTTCCAGTTTTTGAAAAGCTGGGTTTAGTTTTTTCTTAAAGAATTTTTTAAAAATTTGGTATTGTTTGTCATAGGTAGTGCTTCTATTTTTCACATACATAACTTAAGTTTCCTTCAACTGGTTGTATTGAACTTTGCAGTTTTAAAAAGCTGCAAATTTTAAAATACCAAATTTTTTAAAAATTCTTTTAAAAAAAAACTAAATCTGGAAAAAAATACTATAATTCTTTAAAAACATTTAAATCTCCAAATCTTTCAGAAAAAGTCATTTTGGGCGACAGCGGAAAAAAAATCAAAGTTCTTTGCGGCTCTGGTCTCGTTTGCCAACGAAAATTCACCAGAAACACATAATTTTTATTCTTAATTTTTACTTAATTTTTGCACACTCTTCTGGTTTTTTTCACAACTTTTTTCTATCGATCATTTACACATAAATTATCTCCATTGGTTTTTTTAATTGAATTAAGTATCCGTCGCGAACGTACGGATTGCAAATGTATCATTTTTTCATGTTGTTTTTTCTATTACACTAGTCAAGACGACATTTCCGCTGTCGCCCAATATGACTTTTTCTGATAGATTTGGAGATTTAAACATTTTTAAAGAATCTTTTTTTCTAGGTTTAGTTTTTTTAAAGAATTTTTTAAAAATTTCGTTTTTTTCAGAGGGAGTGCTTTTATTTTTCACATAACTTAAGTTTCCTATAGCGAGTTGTATTACCCTTTCCAGTTTTGAAAAGCTGATACAAATCCGACCCAGACACTTTGTAGCTGCTGTTAACGTCTGGAAGATATTAAGCTTTCAAATTCAAATTTCATGTTCAAAGTGACCGCCACGATAAGAAGTTATCGCTCTAAAACCAACACTGCGCATGTACCTACGGCTGCTCTGAAATGTATCGATGCTCTGATGACAGGCAGTCTCTCTCGAAAGTTCTCTGTTTTTGAATCAAAGTCTGTCTTTTGTACTACATATGTACATACACATACTGAATAAATCTATTTTATGTTATGCCACTGAAGAAATAACCTGAACAGGTTATGGGCCCAGGCACCTAGACAGCAAATAGAAACAGTGAGAAACAATAAACATTGTTTGGCGCTTAGTGAAAAGCAGTGTCGAAAAAACGGCATAAGCTCATTGGTTTGTGTGTGTATGGTGTGTCCAGGAAAAAATAGCAGAAACAGTTTATTAAATTAAACATAGATTCGCACTGTGTTTTTTGATCAGGAATTTGCAGCGAGTCGGACTGTTGCCGTGGTTTAAAGTCCAACGTAAAGAAGTCCCAATGGATCAAAAAAACACAAAAGCGAACGGAGACTCAAGTGTGTGTACCAAGCCGTAGAAAATCGTGCGTGTGTGTGTGCAATTCAAAGGGATACATACAAGAATAAACGCGTGTTGGTGATCAAAGAAGAAAAGAAAAAATTACGAACAGAACTAAAAAAAAAGAGGAAAGACTACAGTTTTTCCGTCGTAGTTGCTTTGTGGATGAGACGAGTGACAGACAGATACATATGTAATTGCACTGTGGGACACAAATGAGTGGAAATATGAATTTCAATATTGAGGAACTGGACGAAAACAATTATAGCACATGGGAAGTTTTGATGAGAAGTGTTCTCATACAAAATGATTTGTGGCCAGTAGTCAGTGGTAAAGTAGTGCTTAGTGAAAGTGCAACAAATGAGCAACGTGCAGCTTTTGAACTGAAGGATCAAAAGGCATTGGCGTCAATTTTACTTTGTGTTAAATCGACCCAGCTGAACAATGTTAAAAATTGTGTATCGTCGTCGCAGGCATGGCTTAAGTTAAAGACTATTCACAGGCCAAGCGGACCGGCAAGGGTAGTGCTGTTAATTAAACAGTTGTTGTCGTTAAAAATGTCGGAAGATAAGAGTGCACAGGAATATTTGCATAAATTCCAAGTGATACATGAGGCTTTAGCAGAAGTCAGCATAAAGGTTGATGAAAATATTTTATCAGTTGTGTTGCTCAATGGCTTGCCTAAATCTTATGAAAGTTTTGTTGTTGCGATTGAGACACGGGATGATTTGCCGAGCTTGAGCATGCTAAAAATACAAATTTCTAAAGAAGCAAATAGGCAGGAAGATAGCGTCTGAAAGGAAATCTCAAGCAGTGCGGAACTACATGTAGTTATGAAAACAAAAACTTTAAGAAAAACTTTAAGAAGGGCAAAAAGTGTTATAATTGCGTTAAAGAAAGTCATTTTAAATCAGAATTTCGTGTCAAAAGAAAGCTAGAAGATGTTAACAACAAGGGCGCAAACAGTAAAAACGCAGAATAATCAGGCACATTGCTTTGTGTAACTAAAGATATCAAAGTGGAAACTGAAAAATATGTACGAATTTTAAATGTTGCAAAGCCAAATGAACGAATGTTAAATGCGTGGTGCATAGATAGTGGCGCAACGGCGCATCTATGTTGTGACAAGGAACGCTTTCTGTCGTTCACGGAAGACAATCAAAAAGTATTTTTAGCCGGAGGTAAATCACTTATTGCTGAGGGGCATGGAACTGTTAAAGTAAATTTACAGAAAATATTCCTCAGATTATACCCGGTACTCGAAGAGTATAGGGGCATATTAGATTTGTGGGGACGCCCAGAAGGAAGCCTTTCCGACCCCATAAAGTATATATTCTTGATCAGCATCAATAGCCTAGTCGATATAGCCATGTCTGTCTGTCCGTCCGTCCGTCTGTCTGTCCGTCTTTATTAGCGCCTGGATCTCAGAGACTATAAAAGCTAGAGCAACCAAATTTTGTATCCAGTCTCATGTGTTATCACACTACTCCAAGTGTATTTCAAAATTTCGAACCGCCGCCTTCCGACCACACAAAGAACGAAAAACTGTGGCATGCACAATTTTAATATTACGAGAAAACTAAAAACGCAGAATCATAGAGAATGCATATATCTATCCGAGTGTTGAATATGGACCAGATATGAGCTTTCATAATGAAGAAAACCATTTCGAAAGTCATCGTTCCCACTCGCTCTCACTCACACGCCAAACTGTCTGCTTTGCTTATTCGTTTAAATAATCGCCTAGATCTCAGAGACTATAAAAGCTAAAGCAACCAAACTTTCTATTCAAGCTCCTGTAATATCACTCCAATACAAGTATATTTCAAAGTTTTGATACGCCCCTTCCGCCATCACAAAGGACGAAATTCTGTGGAACCCACAATTTTTAAGATAAAGAAAAGCAAAAACGCAGCATCATGGAAAATTACTATATCCCCCAGATTGTCGAATCTGGATCAGGTCGGATCAATATTATGGCCAGATGAAACAAATTAAATTTCAGTCGCTTGTCAACGCTGCCAAGCGCTGACTCATTCCCTCTCTCTCTCGCGCAAACACTTCAACGTCTCGAATATGTAGTTATACATGTAGAAATGTAGAAGCAGATGTAAAAAGCACATGCAAACAATATTGGAAACATGTATAAAAATTCCAGAAATGGTTTGTCTTCATTTTTTGAAATATTCTTTTTTGCCAAAAATTTAATTCGTTCCTTTTGCGAACAAATAATAAATTTTATAAATCGTAAGCTCATATATGTATGTATGTACATATATATTGACTGAGTACCGGGTATAAAGTAGACCCGCGGCCTTTGCCGTGGCTCACAACGTTCCCTCTCGTTTTAACTGCAAAGTTCAATACAACCAGTTTTAGGAAACTTAAGTTATGTGAAAAATAGAAGCACTACCTATGACAAAAAATACCAAATTTTTTAAAAATTCTTAAAAAAAAAAACTACTCCATGAAAAAAACCATAATTCTTCAAAAAGTTTTAAATCTCCAAATCTATCAGAAAAAGTCATTTTTGGCCACAGCGGAAAAGTCGAGTAGTGTTATCAGAAGAACTGTTTTTATATGCCTTAGATGCTAATTTTGTTTAATATAGAATGTACGAATATAATGAGCGGATATATGTACATACATACATGGTATATATCATATATAACTTTATATTGGAATAATTGTCCATTATGGTATTCAAGGTTCTACGTGTGAATAAGCAAAGAATTTTGAATAATAATATTTTAATATTGGTACAATAGAAGTCGTATACACATAAATAATATACAGTGTCAATGTATTAACACATTTATATTATATTGTATGGTATTATATTATTATATTACATTTATTATATTGTAACGAAAAGTGGTATTCGAGGTTTGTGGACCTTAGAGCGCTAGACCTAGGCTTATTGCTAGTTAGGTGCCATCTCGATCGGCTGGACTTTGAACGGTAAAAAAGAAGAGAAGAAGAAGAGGATAAGCACGCACATTGGAGAATAAAAAAACTTAGCGAAAATGTTATGTGCGAAGAAATAAACCGGCGAAAATTCTTAAAACAATTATTTAGTTTTACTACGGAATCGGACGGCTATCACATTCATTGCTGCTGCCTTTTTTTTTGTGGTGTCCCGAGTAAAATGCGTTGATCGAAAGTTTCTTTATGACTAAATTTATTTCTATCATAGCATTTCGTAAGCTTAAATATAAGTAGTATATAAGTAAATATGTGTATGTAGGTAAGTATATGTATAAATCAATGCTCAAATCTTTATTTATGACTTGTTAGTGGGGAATATTGATTGCCCTGACCTGCTTAATAGGATTGGCTTCAAAACTGCCAGGAGCCTTAGGGACCACACACTCTTTGCTATTGATCTCCACCGGAGCAACTACGGAAGTAACGAGCCAATATGTAGGGCTCTTCGCCAGTATAATGCGCTGCCAGCTGGGATGCGGTTCGACTTTTGCCATGGGAAAGCAGCCGTTAGACGATTGCCTTCTGATTTTCGCATGTTTCATTTTTAATTGTTTTTGGTTGATTTCTTTTTACTGTTTAAATTAATAAATAAATAAAAATAAAAATAACATCAACATTATTTTCTCTTTCATATAAAATGCTCTGTTCCACCTTGTGGACACTTCTTGTTTCAAGCTCAACTTTTCTTTGGTTTGTTGCTCTTCTTTTAACTTGCTAAGTGCAATTGGACTATACTTAAAATTCGTGACATTCCTTTTCCACTTTCCGGAAAAAATGTTTAAAGCAGGGGTCGGCACGCAATACACTCACATGTTTTGTGCGTTTGTGTGCGAAGGCAAGAGACACGAAGCAACACGAAGGCAAAACGTTTCTTGCTTTGCACTGAAAGAAATGAATCCAGATAAGGAAAAATGTTTTGCGCCAAACAAAAGAAAAAATAATTATAGGAAACAAAAAATCGTAGTAATAAAATAACAAAAAAATAGCATCATAAAAAACTAAAAACAAGAAAAAAATTGTATTGACTTGCAACATATTTGCAAATTAAACATTGCGCCCCGACTTCCATATTTTCTAAAAAGAAAAAATCATGTTCCCACATTACTTTGAACATTTTTGTCAGTGTACAATTTAATTTGCGCTGAAAAATTAAAAAGTTGCGCAGCGTGGTCTTCTCCATTTGACTTCTGAACGCAAACTGATTCATCTCTGTTCTCGCAACGCTGACGAACAGAATACCGAAGCAGCATGTGCATAGGCCCGAAGACACACGACTCATTTTCTCTGCCGCTGCGGGACCCGAGCAGTTTTTACGCTATGCGTGTGCCGACTGCGCTGCCCCGTGGCCTTTTTGTTATGCACATTTGATAGGACGTTGCCGACCCCTGGTTTAAAGCAATCGAGCGCTAGACAGTCCTGCACAATCAAATTTACTGTGTGTGCAAAGCACAGTAGGCGTTATTTTTTCAACAATTCGCAAGTTTTTTTCATGGAACTTGCATTATCAGTTGTAATGGACTGATATTTTATTAGAAATATTCCACTCATTAAAGATCACCTGAAGGGATGCAGCTATGTTTTGAGCTAACTGATTTTAATTATCAAGTAATGGTTTTGTGGACAATACTGCTTTGCGCACACAAAATCCTTCGTAATAAAGTGGAATGTAACCGTAATATATGCTTGGTAAGCTTGCGAAGTCCAACAGTACGTTGTTATGGCGCAGCTTTCAATACCGTCTAAAAGCACCAAAAGGCCAGTCTTTTTACTTGGTCGTATAAATTGAACGTATTGCCAATTCTTCTATAACACTAGTCGACACGAGTTTTCCGCTGTCTCCAAAAATGACTTTTTCTGATAGATTTGGATGCTTACAAATTTTTAAAGAATGTTTTTTTTTTCATGGAGTAGTTTTTTTTTTAAGAATTTTTAAAAAATCTGGTATTTTTTGTCATAGGTATTGCTTCTATTTTTCACATAACTTAAGTTTCCTACAACTGGTTGTATTGAACTTTGCAGTTTAAAAAGCTGATAAATGCAGCTATAAGTCCGACTCAGACACTTTGTAGCAGCAACTTAACGTCTGGCAGATATTAAGCTTCCAAATTGAAATTTCATAATTTTTTTTCGGTATTTTTTCCCCGAAATTTTGACTTTGAAACCTCAGGAAAAGTCGAAAAAAAATATATGAATGCCTTGATTTTTGGTTTTAGATAGACTCATTAATTAGCGTCGTTTAAGGTATCGATAAAAATATAAAATCAAACGGCTAAGTTATAACCGTTTGACCAAAACGACCCAAATCTTATTTTATCTGAAAAAATACCGTAAAATACTTGAATTTATTAAAGTGTTATGATACTTAAATATTTTTATTGTTATTGCTTGTTACTATTTTTAAAATGGTTTGTCTGTCTTCTTTTGTCATTTAAGTCAGATTCTCTTATGAGAGTCCACACATAGTCGCCCAACATATTCTCATTCCAAACACCTTGATACCGTCGTTCCATAGCTTTTAATTGTTGGTGAAATCTCTCTCCGTGTTCATCACTAACATCCCCAATGTTTGGCGGAAAAAAGTCTAAGTGGGAGTGCAGGAAATGGATTTTGAGTGATATGTTGGCTCCAATTTGTTCATAATTCTTAAGTAGGTCGTGAACGATATTAACGTAATCATCATTCTTTCTGTTACCAAGAAAATTTGTTGTAACCAGTCGGAATAAGTTCCAGGCTGCTTTTTCATTCGTAGATAAAATATTTTCAAATCCATCATCTTTTAGAAGTTTTCGAATTTGGGGGCCATCAAATACGCCTTCTTTAACTTTTGCCAGCGACAGACGTGGAAATACAGTTTTGAGGTAATTCATCGATTCACCTTCGTTATCCAGTGCTTACAAAATTTTGTATCAGTCCTAGCTTAATGTGCAATGGTGGTAATATAATGTCTTGGACTTTCACAAGAGCTGCATTTTGTACGTTGTGATGTCCCAAAGTATTTTCGTTCCGTTTTTCCCAGTTCTTTCTTGAGTAATGCTCTTTTCTATCTCGGCTATCCCATAGGCACAGGAAGCAACAGTATTTTGTATAACCGCCTTGCAATCCAGTTAACATGGCTACAGCTTTTAAGTCACACGCGACCTTCCACTGTTGTTCTTTATCTTTCATATTAACAGCATGGGCGATACTATAGGTACAGAGTTATATATCCTTTTTATACCCGGTACTCGAAGAGTATAGGGGTATATTAGATTTGTGGGGATAACGGTTGTGTGTAACGCACAGAAGGAAGCGTTTCCGACCCCATAAAGTATATATATTCTTGATCAGCATCAATAGCCGAGTCGATATAGCCATGTCTGTCTGTCCGTCCGTCTGTCCGTCTTCATTTGCGCCTATATCTCAGAGACTATTAAAGCTAGAGCAACCAAGTTTTGTATCCGGTCTCCTGTGTTATCACACTACTCAAAATGTATTTCAAAATTTCGCCCCGCCTCTTTCCACCCACACACAGGACGAAAGTCTGTGGCATACACAATGTTGAAGATACGAGAAAACTAAAAATGCAGAGTCATAGAGAATGCCTATTTCTATCAGAGTGTTGAATATGGATCAGATCGAATCATTATTATAGCTACAATGAAGAAAACCATTTCGAAAGTCATCATTCCCTCTCGCTCTCTCTCACACGCGACCCCATCTGCGTTGCCCATTCGTATTTTGTGACGCCTAGTTCTCAGAGACTATAAAAGCTAGAGCAACCAAACATTCTATCCAAGCTCCTGTGATACCAAACCTGAACAAGTGTATCTCAAAATTTTGCCACGCCCCTTTCCGCCCCCACAAAAGACGAAAATCTGTGGAATCCACAATTTTTAAGATAAATGAAAACCAAAAACGCAGAATCATGAAAAATTACCATATCTACCAGATTACCGAATCTGGATCAGATCGGATCAATATTATGGCCAGAAGAAATAAATTAAATTTCAGTGGCTACGCAACGCCTGCCAAGCGCTGACTCATGCCCCCTCCCTCTCTCTCCTAAACACTTGTACGTCTCAAATATGTAGTTATACATGTCATGTAGAAATGTAGACGCAGATATACAAAGCATATGTAAATAAAAATGTAAACATGTATAAAAATTCCAAAAAATTCATTTTTTTAATTTAAATATTATTTTTGTCCCTTTTGAGAACATATAATAAATTTCATAAATCGTAGGCTCATAAATGTATGTATGTATATACTGACTGAGTACCGGGTATAAGGTAGAGCCGCGGCATTTGCCGTGGCTCACAACGTTCCCTCTCGTTTTAACTGCAAAGTTCAATACAACCAGTTTTAGGAAACTTAAGTTATGTGAAAAATAGAAGCACGACCTATGACAAAAAATACCAAATTTTTTAAAAATTCTTAAAAAAAAAACTACTCCATGAAAAAAAACTATAATTCTTCAAAAAATTTTAAATCTCCAAATCTATCAGAAAAAGTCATTTTTGGCCACAGCGGAAAAGTCGAGTAGTGTTATCAGAAGAACTGTTTTTATATGCCTTAGATGCTAATTTTGTTTAATATAGAATGTACGAATATAATGAGCGGATATATGTACATACATACATGGTATATATCATATATAACTTTATATTGGAATAATTGTCCATTATGGTATTCAAGGTTCTACGTGTGAATAAGCAAAGAATTTTGAATAATAATATTTTAATATTGGTACAATAGAAGTCGTATACACATAAATAATATACAGTGTCAATGTATTAACACATTTATATTATATTGTATGGTATTATATTATTATATTACATTTATTATATTGTAACGAAAAGTGGTATTCGAGGTTTGTGGACCTTAGAGCGCTAGACCTAGGCTTATTGCTAGTTAGGTGCCATCTCGATCGGCTGGACTTTGAACGGTAAAAAAGAAGAGAAGAAGAAGAGGATAAGCACGCACATTGGAGAATAAAAAAACTTAGCGAAAATGTTATGTGCGAAGAAATAAACCGGCGAAAATTCTTAAAACAATTATTTAGTTTTACTACGGAATCGGACGGCTATCACATTCATTGCTGCTGCCTTTCTTTTTGTGGTGTCCCGAGTTGATCGTTGATCGAAAGTTTCTTTATGACTAAATTTATTTCTATCATAGCATTTCGTAAGCTTAAATATAAGTAGTATATAAGTAAATATGTGTATGTAGGTAAGTATATGTATAAATCAATGCTCAAATCTTTATTTTTGATTTGTTAGTGGGGAATATTGATTGCCCGGACCTGCTTAGTAGGATTGGCTCCAATACGCCTGCCAGGAGCCTTAGGCCATGCACTCTTTGCTATTGATCTCCACCGGAGCAACTACGGAAGTGACGAGCCTATATGTAGGGCTCTTCGCCAGTATAGTGCGCTACCAACTGGGATGCGGTTCGACTTTTGCCAGGGGAAAGCAGCCGTTTTACGATTGCTTTCCGATTTTTTCATGTTTCATTGTTAATTGTTTTTTGGTTGATTTCTTTTTATTGTTTAAGATAGATGTAAGTTAGTTTAGCCAGTTAGGTTTAACCGTTGGCTAATAAATAAATAAATAATATAAGATTATAAGCAGGGACCGTAATCATTATAAGTTATATTTGAAAAATCACGTCATAATGATTATATAATGATTTTTAGGATTTTCCTCACGGATAATTATTAATAATAATAGGGAGGACAGCTTGTTGGCAAATAATGCTGTTATTTCTAGCATATACTTGGACCCCCGCACTAGGAGAGTTCTGTCGCAAAAGCCAATTAACGTGTTGATGGCCAGAGCTCAGCTTAAGGAGCTCTTAAGTAAAATTCTCAATTTGAAAAAAGATGTAAGTATCTATATCTATATTAAACAGTTTTTTCGAATATGAATATACTATATATCTACATTTCAGATGAATCCAACAGCTAGGAGTTGCCCAATCAGTCCGACGGAAGCAACATCACCAGAAGCTCCAACTGAATTGTTATCTCAAAACTCGAACACCTGCTCGCTTCTAAACGAGTTTTTGAATAATATTGAGGTTGCTTCTGATGAAGAAGCTGACGATGATTTGCATTTGGAGAACCTGAAGAAGGGCTATGCTGAAATTGAGAATTATAGTCCAAAATGAGTCAGTCTGGACAAAAATATTATGGAATATTGGAAAGAAAACCAATTTCAATACCCCATCTCTATCAACTTGCCAAGGTGGTCCACTCTGCACCAGCAACACAAGTGAGTGTTGAAAGATCATTTTCAGCACTCAAATTGCTGTTAACGGATCAGAGGTGCAATCCCTCAAGCGAGTCCCTCTCAAAATTACTTTTTGTCAAATTAAATAACAATTAAAAATAAAATAAAGTTTGGTTTAATATTCAATTTTTTCTCATTTTCAGAGGAGAAAAATGGGGGCGTGGCAAAACCAAACACACAAATTTGATCCTTTAGATTTGTTTTAAAAGAACATACAACAGACTATAGAGGCATAAATGAAATTTAATAGAAAATAGTTGAATCCTTAAAAGTCGTCTTTGAAGGACATGTGATGTATCATATGAAAGTCATTAAATCGCAGATCAAGAGTATGTAATCACATCGGCGGAAAGTGGTACATGGAAGCCGTAAGCTATTGTTGAGTTTTATTTTAAGCGAAAAAAATAAAAATCATTGATAATCATTATTTTTGAGTTTTTTTTTTTGATCAAAAATAATAATTATTTATGATTATTATAAAATTAATCAAAATTAATCATTATCCGTGAGGAAAATCCTAAAAATCCGAATTTTTAAAATCATGGCTGAAATGCAGACTTCTTACAAAGCTAAAGATTTTGGTATGGTTCACTTATTTCTACGTCCATTAGAAGTGGATGATTTATTTATTACAAAAAAACAAATTAATCATTATTTACGGTCCCTGATTATAAGTACAAAAGCGCGGTTAATTCAAACAATATATAACACTTATTGTTCCGCCTCCCCAATCTGAAAGGATCATATACATATGTACCCTTCTGAAGACTATAACCTGATATTCCCATCTATTCTTATTTAATTCTTTAATTAATTCTTTATTTAATTCTTTATGCCACAATAAATATTCGGCCAAATGCAAGCTCTACTTTAAACGCGATCCTTTAAAATTCTTCAGGTTTGTTAACTCTAAACCTAATTTTTCCCAATTTCCTTCATCTATACACTTAAATGGTAGTTATGCTGACAACGATTGCGCCATTTCGACCTGTTCGCTTTCATTTTCCACTCTGCTACTCTGTCCCTTCGATTAATCTTCATCCTATTCTATCCTCATCAAACGACTTTCGTACCAGGTACTCAAATCCTATCCCTTTAAATAGTTATTTTTTTTTTATCTATGTATGGCCTCTTACAAAATTTAAAATCGCGTATATTTTCGTTTTCCACTGGGTCAGATTCGAGTGCCGTACTTAAACTTTGTGCTGAATCTCTTTGTGTGTTCCTCTTAAAACTTTTTAACTTCTCTCTAGAGTTAGGTGATTTTCCAACTGCTGGAAATAATGCTACATAATTCCCGCTTATAAAGAGGGGTCTAAATGAAATGTTTCAAATTACCGGTGTAATTCTAATTTATCTGCCATTCCTAAACTCTTTGTTTACTTCGATGATTACTTTTTAGCTCAAATAATTTGTAGTGTCGTGTTTTCTGAATCTCAGTCTCAGCATGGATTTGAAAAACGTCGCTAGTTTCTTCTAACCTCCTCGAAATTTCCACAGTTGTAACTGACGGATTTGCTAAAAAGTGGCCAACTGAAGTAGTATATATTGACTTTAGCAAAGCCTTTGACTCAGTTGATCACAATCTTCTTATCCATAAATGATCTCTTTTAGAGTTTCCGACTAAGCTTCTTTAACTCCTTTCTCCCTAACGGGACATTAGCTAATAGGTATCAATGCAAACGGGCTGTGTGCCCATGCAATGATTTTTGCCGAAGCTTTAGAGAGCAGGAGATGGTGGAACAGAAGATGGCTACAACACTTGGGCTTGCCCTTCAAAACACATATTTTGGAAATGTCCACGATATGTCCCAGAAAGATAGCAAATTTTATAAGAGCAGCGGGATCAAATATCTGCTGACATTGGTCTCACGACGAAGAAAAAGGGAAGATTCAATGCGGTACCAAACCCGGGCGGTACTGGACTAAGTGTGATGGGCTTCTTACCTTTCTGTTTCATTTGTTTGGCGAGACAAACACAAGCAGCTCTATTACAAAGACAAACTCAACGAAGTGGAAGCCCAAAGAGTTTTTTATTTCAGTTGCGTTAGGTTTTTGTATTTGTATTTCATCGTCGGCAAAGCCTGGCAGAGGAAGGGAGAAAGAAATACACTTACGCACATCCATTTGCAAAAGAAACTTTTTTCAGCAGAGTAAATCTTTTCATTATATGCACAAAGACAGCGACCAAATACTCTCAGCGGTTGAGCTATGAGCGCATTCAGTCGTGTCCAAGTGCAACAGTGTTCTTTTTTGCCTGCAAAAAAGGACCACTGCTTGCGAGTTCTGCTTAAAATCAATAAGGTAAAGGCCTTCACAGCTTTCACTAGAAGCCAAAACTTCATAATCAAATTATGGGTTCTGTTCCTGATAATCGATTTTCTTAATCGTCTTCTCTTTTATATAAATAGACTGGATCTATGCGGTTCATTTAAGACAACGTAATGAATTCGCAGCACCGCACCTTATAAAAAATATGTTTCATTTTTGTGCGAAAAAAGTTGTACATGTCGAATTACTATCAGACTTTTTAACAAATTTGTTTCTTCTTAAAGCTTAAAGCGTTTCAAAGCATAATAATGTACTTTGCGAGAACGTCCCAAATTTTCTTGGAACAATAATCTAAGAAAACAGTTTTGCACTTTACTCCGCCTCTGTAAGGAATTACACACTTTTTTACGGTTAGCACTTTTTTAAAATAATGTTTGGGAAATGGCATTTTCTTAAATTTATTTTTTTAGAGGCTAGCGTGCGTTTTTATACCCGATACTCTAAGAGCATGGGAATATATAAGATACACACAGAACGAAACGTTTCCGACCGCATAAATTATATATATTCTTGATCAGCAACAATAGTCAAGTCGATATAGCCATGTTTGTCTGTCCGTCCATGTTGTTTAACGCTTAGTTCTCAGAGACTATAAAAGCTAGAGCAACCAAATTTTCTTTGCATGGTCCTGTGATATCACACTGAATCAAGTTCGTTTCGAAATTGTGCCATGCCCCTTATATTCTGTCCGTCTTCATGAGCGCCTAGATTTCAGAGACTATAAAAACCAAAAAACCCTCTCGCTCTCCCTCTCACGCGACCCCGTCTGCTTTGCTCGTTCGTCTTTTTTGACGCCTAGTCCTCAGAGACTGTCAGAGCTAGGGAAACCAAACTTTCAAAGTTTTCGCCCCCATTAAATACGAAAATCTATCAAATAAACAATTTTAAAGATACGATTAAACCAGATCTACCAGATTGTCAAACCAAATCAGGTTGAATCATTAGTATGGCCAGAAGAAACAAATGAAATTTCATTGGCTACGTTAGCGCTTACTCATCCCCTCTCTCTATCTCGTACCACGAACCGTATATGTATATTTAATGCCGAATGTGTATATGTGAAATGTAGAGAATATACATAGATGTAAAAAACATATGTAAACAAAAATGTAAATTTCTTCTTATTATATGCGCATTTCTCTGACGAGGTCCACCGAGGCCAAAAAATTAAAATTTAATAAAAACGCATTTGTATATAGTTTTCTCGGGATTTTATTTTTAAAAGATATTGAAATTCCGCCAATTTAATTAATTGACATATAATTTCATTAACTTTGATCTGAAAACCTATTCAAATTATCAAAAGTTCACTTTTTTTGTATTTTTTGATTATTTCTTGTCATGTTTTCCATTAATTTTTTCGCCTATAAGAAAGATGATTCTTTAAAACAACTATTTTGACTGGGAAATTTTGTGGTAAGCACGTTTTAATTCCGAGATGTTCTATGCTTTCGCTACCGCTCTCGTTTTAAACGGTAGCGGTATCAGAGCCATAGCAGAAAAAAAAGTATTTGCTCTTCTGTAGCCGTAGCTTATTCGCGTCATTTACTACGGCTATAGCAAAAAAATAAAACAATGTGCTCGCGCGATTTTTTTTTTTTTAATTTTCCGCCTGCGGCGCTACTTTTTCATTTATATAATACAGCACAACTACTTTTGTAGTTGCAAGTGACATAATTATGCATGTATATTTGACACGTCTGTTTCCTTTGCCCAAGAAAATCAAATAGAAATGGCAGTAGCCGGCGCGACAAATATGGTATGTCCCATTGACCGTTACAATGTCTCGCCATAGTGTTGAGACGACTCGCATTCATTGTGGCCAGTTATCCTACTTTATAGCTGGTTTACAGCTACTTTATAGCTATTTTATTATGTGTAAAATGAAATATAGCTTTAATTTTAAACTATTTTATAGCTAACTTCGCAACACAAATAAACAGAAAAAACCAACAACAACAAGCCATTTTTGGCCTAAAAAACTCTAAACTTTAAATATTAAAAAAAAAAAACTAGAAGCGACCGCCATTTTTACCTAAATTCATGATAAATAGGGGTCTATCCAGGAAAAAAATTTCGTTAATTTCTGAGAGGTTGTCCACGTATTTAATATTTACCATTGAACTTGTATTTTTCGTTGTGGCAGAGAATAAATTTGAGAAATAGCAATCGAGAGCCCGCTGGACCGAATCCCCACTTCATACCGGAAAAACGTTTTTGGATTTTCATCGGGTTTTTTTACAAATGGTTCACAAATTATAAGCGGAGGGTGGACAAATGCAGTTTCTGTCAAGTACATTTATATAAAACTTTTTTCTTAAATCCCTCACTAAAAATAAAGAAATAAACGAAGACCAACTATCGCCGGACGATAGTCGATTGCGATAAGCGTTTTAATATATCTAGTATACCGAAACAAACTGCTTCTTGCGATGGAATACGGCCGTTTAAGACAATTCCCGTGGGACCACCGACAGTCCTAGGCAAAATAGAAGGATGTAACACTCTAACAGACGGAGTCCCCGATTGATCCGAGGGACAAGTGACCCCTACAAAAATGAATGCGGCTCCCCAATCTGAAAGTATGTAGTGATGCAGCAGACAGGCCGTTGTTTTTTTTTGTTTTTTTTTACATTTTTACAATTTGAAATGCGTACGAACGTCCCGTGCGACATCAGAGAAATGCCCATATTTAGTTTATATGTAATATATAACATTTTCCGAAAGGGTTTGACTTACTTTTTTGAAATTTTTGTTTGTATAAATTCAATTAAACCCTTTAAGAACATATACTATTTAAAATATACTGTATAAATATGTATGGAGCGGTAGGTGAAAACTGGTAGCGAAATTAGAGCAGAGCCAAATTTTTTTTTATTTACTACGCCTCTCGTTTTGTTGTTAAGCTACGAATTCATGTGCTGCTCATTGCTTATTGTCGTGACGCACTTTGAATACCTTAAAGACAATTATTCTAATGTGAAGTCATGTATGAAACACATTATGTATTTTTAAATATGTATATTCTTTAATTAAATTCATTTATAGTAAATTACATAAAATTAGCATACAAAGGATATACAAAATATAAATTTTTTGTCTTTTGTGGACAAGCGTCTTCCTAAAGTCAAACTCTCCAATCAATTTTAAAGTAATGGGTGTTTTCTTCGACAGCGTCGTCGTAAACAACCAATACAAGCAAGACCCAAAATGTGTGAACACATACAAATAAATCTCAGACACGCGTATAGAACGATCGCGCGGTAGGTTCTAGCAAGGCATACTAAACAAGGTAGGCTTATTGGCTCGCTCGCTCTCTGTGTTTAACTTCTTAAATTTCAGTCTATTGTGAACAGTTGTGAGCGAAGCATCTCCGCGGACGATTTTTTCGTGTTCCCTCAGACTTTTTGGGTATTTACAATGTCGCCGCCGTATTGCTTTTTATGCAAGATTTCTATATATACATATTATTGTCACTACATATTATTATATATACATACAATATGCATGCAAGTTAACGTACCCAATTCCATTAGCTTCTTATATGATTTATAAACAATCTTTGGGTTCCTCAGATTCAATATCTTGGCTTTCCCAGATTCAATCTCAATCTTTGCCCCTTACAATTTTGTAAACAATCTTTGGCTTCGCCAGATCCAAAGTCAATTTGTAAACAATATTTGGCCTCGCCAGATCCAAACAACAATATTTGGCTTCGCCAGATCCAAACTCAATCTGTGCCTTTGGATCGCACTTAATTTAAAATCCACTTAATTAAAAATCGATCTGTTCTCACACCCGCCTAAATTGAAAAACACTCTCAGCCCATACCCGGCTTTCATAAACAATTGAACACCCGGTTTTCGTAAACATTCGAACGCCCGGCTCTCTGTGAGCTTCTGCATTTGACCATATCCTCAAGTCTCGAGTTGGATGACGAAATTGAGTCAGTCCTTTTGTTTATAAGAAATTTGTTCTCAACAGAGAACCAAAAGAGGTTTCATGATTTTGGAGATGCAAATGGTTAGGCAGTCTTGATCCAGAATCAAACCAGAACAGTTACACTTAAATCCGAAACTCGCGCCGATCCTTAACCGTTCCTTAAGCAAATGTAAACCAAACCTCACTAACTGTTATAAGTCATTGTTAAACTCTAATACGTGTTGTGAAATAAAAGATACTTTTTAAAAACACAATCCGCCACCGCAATAATTTAATTTGCACGTACAAATTACTCCTTTGAGACTCTTTCTCACAACGCATTTGTGAGTCTCGCTCTCTCTCTCTCTCTCTTCCATTCTGTCATTTTGAATACCTTCTTATTCCTCTCTATAAGCCTACCTTGTTTAGTATGCCTTGGGTTCTAGAGCGCTCTCTCTCTATCTCTCTCTCTCTCTGTGTTCCCAGTGCTAGGCTGTGATCGTTTTCTTCATCGCTGGTTCGTAATGCACCGTTATTTTGGGCAGCACATGAACTCTTAGCTCAACAACAAAACGAGAGCCGTAGTCAATGAAAAAACATCTTTTTCTCTGCTCTCATTTCGCTCCCAGTTTTCACCTACCGCTCCACAAAGCGGGGCACATCGTTTTATTTTTTTCTCTGCTACCGCTACCGTTCAAAACGAGAGCGGTAGCGCGAGCTAAACGAAAAACTACGGAACAGCGTAGCATTTTCAAACGTTGGTTAATTTACATTACTAAAAAAACACACTTTTTTTATAGAAAGTGATTCAGTTCTGGAAAGCCTATTAAATTTCTGTTTTAAGTGCATTCAAATATTTTAAGATTTCATTTGTTTTAATGACTTTACTCCCATTTCTCGAAACTCCTTTTCAAATTTGAAATCTCTAGTAAAACTGTCATTCGGTGTCGGCGTCCAAAAACCAGCTCGAATGAAAATCCTTTTTTTGTGTGTTTTCTAACAATTTAACTTTATGGAGTGCTAAATTTGAATGACATATTGCACTCAATGGTTCTGGCGCTCCCCA
>JAWNKY010002326.1:0-11531 GCA_035041765.1 Drosophila algonquin | reverse complement strand
TCAATGTTCGTGCCTGATTAAAACATGCTACAAGTATTGTTGCATGCTTATTTAAGGTCACTTCTTGGACAGTCCTATTTTGAGTTAGGCATTTGTACGATCTATTAAAAGTTTCCCTAATTTCTTTTAGCCTGATAAAAATCTGTTGCCATTCCATACTATTCTATGAACGGGGTTATACTTAGTTTTAATAGTACATGGCCTTAATGAAATATATATTTGTGTTTTTTTTTTTGTTAATTTTTATTGATTGCGCATTGGCATTTATTAGATTTTGTCTAGATCATTTGCATGGCCTAGGGCCCTTTTCATTATGCACCTATTGTGAAAGAGATATGCTTTATAAAGTACATATGCGCTCAAAATTATTACAATTATTAAAAATAGTATGTTCGTTAGATGTGAATCAACATTTGTTGATTCGATTTTGTTTATTACATTTGCAGTGGAGTCCACTGTTTTGGTATCTATTATACCCATTATGTTTATATTAAATATGTCGTCAAATTTTTTGAAGTTACTTATATGATTATTTTCATCATAATCAACTGTTTCGAATTTACTTATATGGTTGTTTTCCATATATTTTGAATGCAAAAAAATTTTTTTTTTGTACAGCTTCCTGCCTATTTGTTAGCGTAGCTTTACAGGCTACACTGCTATCGGGCAGAAAGGGTTCCGCTCAATTTTACAATGGGTTTTATCTTATCATTTATCTTATTTATAAAAAAAATTTTGTCGATGTCCTCGTCCGCATCAGCTGGTCGTCGCCGGTTGGCTCGCTGATGCTCCTTCGTAGGCGTAAGAGGCGGCCTGCCCCTCACGCTTGCTGGTCAGCTGCTGTCGTCCTGGGCCTATGAGCTCAGGCAGTACCGGTGCCGGTCTGCACAGGTGTAACAAAGTTTCCGCTGGTGCGCATTGCGCAAGTACTTACGCAGAATGCGCTTTCCAATGGTCCTGGGCAATCTTGCGGGCAGATCTTTATTGTTAGTATGTGTTTTGGTATCTGCTTTGGAGGAGGAGGTGCAGTTTTAGATTTTATTTGTTTAATAGTGTTGGTGGCTGAGTGAGCTGGAGCTTTTGGCTTTTGTTTCGGTATATTTGTTATGAGAAAATCAAGTTCCTCTTGGAGTTTTGTTGCTGTTTCCCAGGGTGGCGGTGGTTTCTTTGTGAACAATAGCCACTTCAAGTGCGCTATATTTTATTAAATTTTTTCTTTAAACCCCCGCGTTTGCGCATGTTATCCATGTATTTGTACCGTTTTGCCACAACTCCATTTCAACTCACTCAGTTCTTCAATGGTGTTCCTCCAATGGCTGCCTCCAATGCTCCAGATTAGGTTACGGTTCAACACCGGTTCAGAACACTTGTCACGGTCGCGGTGTCACGGTCGTCCTGTCACGGTCGCCAAAGGTTTCGTTGTTTGTTGGGACTTTGACACGTCCGGTCGAAGTCGAGTATATTTCCATAATGATTCTTACACTTCTCTTATGGATTAGCTTAGCTTAACGCTGCCCATTGCTACGTTGGCGAAGCCAGCAGCGGAGCAGCGGCATACATAAGTATATGTATGTGTGTTTATATATTAAGCAACGGAAACGTTGCTGAAGAACGGAGAGGCGCATGCACATAGTATATGATGTATATACGGTCAGAACCCTGCATTTATGCTGACTAGGTTCTGGCCGTTGCCCGCTACATTCAAGTGCGATCGTATTACGTTGCGCTGGGAATGTGTTGGGCTCTTTAGAGATTGTTTATGTCAGCGACAAAGTGTCGCTGATGGATTTGTATTTATGCAATAAAGTATTGCTGTTGATTTGTTACTGGGTACAGTGTACCCTCGATATATGTGCATACTACAGTGTACGCCACAGACTTTCGTCCTTTGTGAGGGCGGAAAGGGGCGGGGCGAAATTTTGCAACACATTTGGAGTAGTGTGATCACACAGGAGTCTGGATACAAAATATGGTTGCTCTAGCTTTTATTGTCTCTGAGATCTAGGCGCAAATGAAGACGGACAGACGGACGGACAGACAGACATGGCTATATCGACTCGGCTATTGATGCTGATCAAGAATATATATTCTTTATGGGGTCGGAAACGCTTCCTTCTGGGCGTTACACACAACCGTTATCACCACAAATCTAATATACCCCTATACTCTTCGAGTACCGGGTATAAAAACTAAAAAATGACTATAAAATGACACTGACCTATCAGTGTGTTGAATCTGGATCAGATCACATCATTACTATAGCCACAAAGAAGAAGACCATGTCGAAAGGCATCGTTCCCTCTCGCCCGTCTGCTTTGCTCGGTCTCTTTTCGATATAAATTTATATCAAAATTTTACCACGCCTTTTGCCGTTCCTACAAAAGACGAAAATCTGTAGAATCCACAATTTGTAATATACGAGAAAATAACGAGGGGGAACGTTGTGAGCAGCGGCAAAGGCCGCGGCTCTACATATACAGTACTCAGTCAGTATAAACATACATATGTACATACATATATGAGCATACGATTTATGCAATTTCTTATATGTTCACGAAAGGGAGAAATTAAAAAAAAATGGGCAAAAAACAATATTTCAAAAATTGAAGTACATTTTTGGAATATTATACATGTTTCCGATTTTGTTTGCATATGATTTTTACATCTGCTTCTAAATTTCTACATGGCATGTATAACTACATATGTATTGGAGACGTACAAGTGTTTAGGACAGAGAGAGAGAGGGCATGAGTCAGCGCTTGGCAGGCGTTGCGTGTACTGAAATTTAATTTGTTTCTTCTGGCCATAATATTGATCCGACCTGATCCATATTCGGCAATCTGGTAGATATAGTAATTTCCCATGATTCTACGTTTTTGGGTTTCATTTATCTTAAAATTTGTGGATTCCACAGATTTTTGTCTTTTGTGGGGGCGGAAAGGGGCGTGGCAAAATTTTGAAATACACTTATGCAGGTTTGGTATCACAGGAGCTTGGATAGAAGTTTGGTTGCTCTAGCTTTTATAGTCTCTGAGAACTAGGCGCCACAAAATACGAATGGGCAAAGCAGATGGGGTCGCGTGTGAGAGAGAGCGAGAGGGAATGATGACTTTCGAAATGGTTTTCTTCATTGTAGCTATAATAATGATCCGATCTGATCCAGATTCAACACTCTGATAGAAATGGTCATTCTCTATGATTCTGCGTATTTAGTTTTCTTGTATCTTCAAAATTGTGTGTGCCACAGACTTTCGTTCTTTGTGGGGGCGGAAGGGGCGGGGCGAAATTTTGAAATACACTTTGAGTAGTGTGAGAACACAGGAGACTGAATACAAAACTTGGTTACTGTAGCTTTAATAGTCTATGAGATATAGGCGCAAATGAAGACGGACAGACGGACAGACTGACGGACAGACAGACATGGCTATATCGACTCGGCTATTGATGCTGATCAAGAATATATATACTTTATGGGGTCGGAAACGCTTCCTTCTGGGCGTTACACACAACCGTTATCCCCACAAATCTAATATACCCCTATACTCTTCGAGTACCGGGTATAAAAATGGAGAATCGTGGAAAATAACCGTATTGCCAAAGCAATAGGCCTGCATTCGAAATGAACTTTTTAGATTCAGATACTTCGTGTGGGTTTAAGTTAGAAGAAACTAGTGTGAGCCGTTGTACACGTCGTTTTCGTGCCATCCACGTCTTTTCTGCAATCGACAATTTTTCAACAATTTTTGAGTCGCTTTTATCGTTGGGAGACCAGCGAGAGGATGTTAACGCCTTTGGATAATTTTTTTGCGGCGTTTTTCATATGGCGTTATCAAAAGTGGACCCATAAACAAAATATAAATATAGGGAAATGCTGAATTATGATGCGCTGCCAAATTGTGCTAAAACATAAATTTGGCTTTTCCAACACCTTTCAGCAGAGGAGTCATTCAAAATAATAGAGAAGCCGAAGTTTGACAAGTGTTCGTCCAGCCAAATCAAATCCAGACCAAAAACATCAAATCATCGTTTGCTTGCGCAAGGGCCGAAAAATTGAATTTGGCGGCTTAAACCATTCGATTGGAAATGTTCATAAATTTGGTACGATACCCGTGTCGGCGCGGTTAGATTTCGCAAAATGCAAGCAACTGTACATTAATTTCCTTCAATCTGGTCACAGGGTTTCTCAGTACGCGCCCCCTAAGTGCAAAGTTTGTTCCCAAGGTCATCACTACTCTTGCACAGATATGCATTTCCAAATTCAACTTAGAATTCAAACTCACAAAGTCAGGCCAATAGAGTTCAGGCTTGATGACATCCTGCGCAGATTCACCATGTTTCCACTCAGCTCGAGCACGTAATCCCTGCCACAGAAATGGTGCGAGTTCGAGACAGGTTCGGCCAAGGCAGGTCGTAAGAGCACTCTTAAACTCAGGATCGCAAGTCAATTTCATGATGGAAAGTTTGGATAAGTCTCTAAAGTTTTCAAGAGTAAACTGTTGTTTGACAGTAGCACCTGTTAAAAAGTCAGGCTCGGTCTTATAGAGTGAAGTGTCGACTTAAATGTACTATAGGTTACAAAATCATAATTTCCTCGCTGATTTTTGGGTTCTCAGCAGCTTTTTGAACCAGCATACTGATAATATTTTTCCCATGGGGCAGTGGAAAATTTATGGGAACGTGGAGTTATCAGATCCAGCGTTCTACAGACCTCAAAAGGTTTGGAGCTTTTTTGGCACCTATTTTTCTCCAAGATAATGACACGAATTGTTTTAACCTTAACAATGTTTATTTATACAGGCGGCTGACTAAAGACAATTGCTTGTTGTTTGCCCGGCCAGTTAAATGTACAAGCAGAGAGATTAGCATTGAACTAAATTGGCTAAGTCAGCAAAGCAAAGCTAGAGCCGAAGCGGCGGCTGCAGAGCGCATTTTACATAGAGAGAGCGCAGAAGCGCTGCCAAACGTTGGCATTAAAAGTGCATTGATTAACAATTTAAAAATTTAAAGCCTAGTTATGTTTTGAAGTTAGTCTTATTATTAATCGGCTGGCCCGAACCCGGCCTATCTAGCTTATATAAACTAATACCGTCGAAAATAAAAAAGATGTCGTCTTTGGTTTCTTGCCTACGTATGTATAAAACGTTTGCTATTTGAATGTTCAAAAAAATACAAAATATAAAAAATATAGATCAAAACGAGAGGGAACGTTGTGAGCTGCGGCAAAGGCCGCGGCTCTACCTTATACCGGTACTCAGTCAGTATAAACATACATATGTACATACATATATGAGCCTACGATTTATGAAATTTATTATATGTTCTCAAAAGGGACGAAAATAATATTTAAATAAAAAAAATGAATTTTTTGGAGTTTTTATACATGTTTCCATTTTTGTTTACATATGCTTTCTATATTTGCGCCTACATTTCTACATGACATGTATAACTACATATTTGAGACGTACAAGTGTTTAGGACAGAGAGAGAGGGAGGGGGCATGAGTCAGCGCTTGGCAGGCGTTGCGTAGCCACTGAAATTTAATTTGTTTCTTCTGGCCATAATATTGATCCGATCTGATCAGATTCGGTAATCTGGTAGATATGGTAATTTTTCATGATTCTGCGTTTTTGGTTTTCATTTATCTTAAAAATTGTGGATTCCACAGATTTTCGTCTTTTGTGGGGGCGGAAGGGGGCGTGGCAAAATTTTAAAACAAACTTGTGCTGGTTCGGTATCACAGGAGCTTGGATAGAAAGTTTGGTTGCTCTAGCTCTTATAGTCTCTGAGAACTAGGCGCTCATTTATACGAATAAGCAAAGCAGATGGGGTCGCGTGTGAGAGAGAGCGAGAGGGAATGATGGCTTTCGAAATGGTTTTCTTCATTGTAGCTATAATAATGATCCGATCTGATCCAGATTCAACACTCTGATAGAAATAGGCATTCTCTATGACTCTGCGTTTTTAGTTTTCTCGTATCTTCAACATTGTGTACGCCACAGACTTTCGTCCTTTTTGTGGGCGGAAGAGGGCGGGGCGAAATTTTTTAATACATTTGGAGTAGTGTGATCACACAGGAGACTGGATAAAAAACTTGGTTGCTCTAGCTTTAATAGTCTCTGAGATATAGGCGCAAATGAAGACGGACGGACGGACGGACGGACAGACGGACGGACGGACAGACAGACATGGCTATATCGACTCGGCTATTGATGCTGATCAAGAATATATATACTTTATGGGGTTGGAAACGCTTCCTTCTGGGCGTTACACACAACCGTTATCCCCACAAATTTAATATACCCCTATACTCTTCGAGTACCGGGTATAATTAGATTCTGGTCGGATCCAGATCCTAAAGCAGACTTACAAATTTTGAATTCTGGGAAAAAGTGAAGATTTTGAGACAAACAATGAAACTTAAAAAATGCATAAAAAAAAACGCAAACACAGAAGAATGGTTTTTTACTGTGAATAGTTGTGTCCGTGAATATAAGCTGAATATCCAGAGGACAATGAGGAGGGTTCCCGGAGCCAGTGCAAACACTTTGGTGATATTTCATTTAAAATTCAATGATAAACGATTTCAAATGGTTTTGACAACAGCAGTAGGTAGCGGCGTCTTCTAGATCGGTGTGATGCTGTGTTCGGTGACGTTCGCAAGCAGACTAACTCTCTCTCCCACGCACGTCGCTCGCAAGACCTATGCTGTGGGTACGCACGAACGCCAATGGTCCGAGAGAGCCTAGATTGGAGAGTTTTGGCACCTTGGGACCAGTGATGCTTCGCTTATCATCCTTTTATTTTACACAAGCAGTGTTTTTGAAAATAATAAACTCAATAAACTCCCTAATTACCTGCTTTCTTAAATTTTATCCGTAAGCGCTGGTTTATGCCTTTTTAGTTGTGTATAAACATAATTTAATTATTTTTCTGTGTCGGCACTCAGTGTGTTTTGTTGTTACTTCTCGTTAGTGCGCTATTCTTTCTCTCCCGCTCTCGAAACTTTCATGTGCAGTAGCGCTCTCTCTCTCTTACTGCAGCTGCTGCAACCGCTTTCCTCTCAGTTTTTACTATCTCCGCCTTCCGTGCTTGTTAGCCCACACTGGTAAGATATCTATTTTTTTAAGAAAAAAATGTTTTTTCGAACTTTTATGTTTTTATCAGGGACCGTAATCATTATAAGTTATATTTTAAAAATCACGGCTTAATGATTATATAATGATTTTTAGGATTTTCCTCACGGATAATGATTAATTTTGATTAATTTTATAATAATCATAAATAATTATTATTTTTGATCAAAAAAAAAAAACTCAAAAATAATGATTATCAATGATTTTTATTTTTTTCGCTTAAAATAAAACTCAACAATAGCTTACGGCTTCCATGTACCACTTTCCGCCGATGTGATTACATACTCTTGATCGCGATTTAATGACTTTCATATGATACATCACATGTCCTTCAAAGACGACTTTTAAGGATTCAACTATTTTCTATTAAATTTCATTTATGCCTCTATAGTCTGTTGTATGTTCTTTTAAAACAAATCTAAAGGATCAAATTTGTGTGTTTGGTTTTGCCACGCCCCCATTTTTCTCCTCTGAAAATGAGAAAAAATTGAATATTAAACCAAACTTTATTTTATTTTTAATTGTTATTAAATTTGACAAAAAGTAATTTTGAGAGGGACTCGCTTGAGGGATTGCACCTCTGATCCGTTAACAGCAATTTGAGTGCTGAAAATGATCTTTCAACACTCACTTGTGTTGCTGGTGCAGAGTGGACCACCTTGGCAAGTTGATAGAGATGGGGGTATTGAAATTCTTTCCAATATTCCATAATATTTTTGTCCAGACTGTCTCGTTTTGGACTATAATTCTCAATTTCAGCATAGCCCTTCTTCAGGTTCTCCAAATGCAAATCATCGTCAGCTTCTTCATCAGAAGCAACCTCAATATTATTCAAAAACTCGTTTAGAAGCGAGCAGGTGTTCGAGTTTTGAGATAACAATTCAGTTGGAGCTTCTGGTGATGTTGCTTCCGTCGGACTGATTGGGCAACTCCTAGCTGTTGGATTCATCTGAAATGTAGATATATAGTATATTCATATTCGAAAAAACTGTTTAATATAGATATAGATACTTACATTTTTTTTTCAAATTGAGAATTTTACTTAAGAGCTCCTTAAGCTGAGCTCTGGCCATCAACACGTTAATTGGCTTTTGCGACAGAACTCTCCTAGTGCGGGGGTCCAAGTATATGCTAGAAATAACAGCATTATTTGCCAACAAGCTGTCCTCCCTATTCTCGATGCATTGGCTTAGGGCTTGGCTGTGCACAGTTTTTGTTGAGGCGATTGTGAGCTTAAGCTCGAGCCATAACTTATAAAAATCGCCCATTAACAATTGAGAGCTCTGTAATTGTTCGGTTGCTATAAACGCCGGCTCCAAAGTCTTTGTGAGGCATCTTATTTTACTCCAATCACTTGAAGTAAGCTTTAATGATGATTTGAAGTTCCTCTCACAAAAGTCCTCCAAAGTTGAATGCTTGTTCAGCATCAGATACGTTGAACACCAACGTGTGGCAATATCGAGCACTGGCTGTGGTACAAATTCCGCTGTTATCAAATAGCTTGATGATGATAAGATTTTATATTAATTTTGACTTATATGTAACAAGCTAATAAGCTTAATCTCACCTATATGACGGCGTCCGTAAAAGCTTTACAATTTTCGGGCTTTTTCAATGAAATCAGTGGATTCCAAGCTTTGCATGAAATCTTTCACCGCTAACTGAAGGGTGTGGGCAGCCATTTGATGGAGCTAATAGAATTGATTTTTATACCCGGTACTCGAAGAGTATAGTATATTCGATTTGTGGTGATAACGGTTGTGTGTAACGCACAGAAGGAAGCGTTTCCGACCCATAAAGTATATAAATTCTTGATCAGCATCAATAGCCGAGTCGATATAGCCATGTCTGTCTGTCCGTCCGTCTGTCCGTCCGTCTTCATTTGCGCCTATATCTCAGAGACTATTAAAGCTAGAGCAACCAAGTTTTGTATCCAGTCTCGTGTGATCACACTACTCCAAATCTAATTCAAAATTTTACCCGCCCCTTTCCGCCACACAAAGGACGAAAGTATGTGGCGTACACTGTAGTATGCACATATATCAAGGGTACACTGTATACTTTATTGCATAAATACAAATCCATCAGCGACACTTTGTCGCTGACATAAACAATCTCTAAAGAGCCCAACACATTCCCAGCGCAACGTAATACGATCGCACTTGAATGTAGCGGGCAACGGCCAGAACCTAGTCAGCATAAATGCAGGGTTCTGACCGTATATACATATGTACATAATATACTATGTGCATGCGCCTCTCCGTTCTTTAGCAACGTTTCCGTTGCTTAATATATAAACACACATACATATACTTACATATGTATGCCGCTGCTCCGCTGCTGGCTTCGCCCATTGCTACGGGCAGCGTTAGGCAAAGCTAATCCATAAGAGAAGTGTACGAATTATTAAAGAAATATACTTGACTTCGACCAGACGTGTCGAAATCTCAACCAAAACATAGCAAACACATTGGACCTTTTACGTTGGACCTTCTACAACACAATTTTGAAGATACTAGAAAACTTAAAACGCAGAATCATAGAAAATGGCCATTTCTACAAGAATATTGAATCTGGATCATATCGGATCATTATTACATATATCTACAATGAAGAATACCATTTCGAAAGTCATCGTTCCCTCTCGCTCTCTCTCACACGCGACCCTGTCTGTTTTG
Source organism: Drosophila algonquin (assembly GCA_035041765.1). NCBI lineage: Eukaryota > Metazoa > Arthropoda > Insecta > Diptera > Drosophilidae > Drosophila > Drosophila algonquin. The sequence goes on along the minus strand of JAWNKY010002326.1, from coordinate 1,720 downwards.
CCTATTCGTCCAAATGAACGCCTAGATCTCAGAGATTATAAAACCTAGAGCAACAAAACTTTCTATCCAAGCTCCTGTGATATCACTTCAATACAATTGTATTTCAAAAGTTTGACACGCCCCTTTCCGCCCCCACAAAAGACGAAAATCTGTGGAATCCACAATTTTAAGGTAAGAGAAAACGAAAAACGCAGAATCATTGGAAATGGCTGTGTCTAACAGACTGCGGAATGTGGATCAGTCAAATCATTATTGGACAGAAGGAACAAATTAAATTTCAGTGGCTACGCAACGCCTGCCAATCCGCTTACTCATTCCCTCTCTCTCTCTCTCTCGCACACACTTACACGACTCGTATGAGTAGTTCTACATATACATGTAGAAATGTAAGCCGCGGCTTTGCCGCGGCTCACAACGTTCCCTCTCGTTCTTTGTAGGTTGGTTTTTTTAAAGGAATAGTTTTTCGTAGGAATGCTACAAAATCATTATCTGCTGTTTGCTGCGATGATTCCCAATGTAACTTCACAAACTGCGTTCAATCTTTGGAAAACAAAGACGCAAAACAGGTCCACCGGTGAACACCTAACAGAGCAAGGTATATATATTTTCCGAAGTTTAGTGACCTCACTTGATAACCAGAAATTTTTTTTTTTTTTTTACTTTACGACGTTGATATGAAATGACTGCATCATCAAGTGGCCCAAGCGACACCAGCCAATGGCTGTTACGCGCGGATCCCAGGCAAGAACGCGTCTGCCGCATAACGCGGACTCGTAACTGAACCGATCGCGGACATGCAGGAACTAGATCTAGGAACTAGAACTAATCTAACTAAAAAACTAAGCAATTTCTGATAACGGGAAAGATATAAGAGCATCAGTAATTTAAGACTAGGAAGGGAGTTAGTGGTAGATATAATATGGTAGAGGGAATTATAATCCGAGCATAGGACCCTAAACGGTTCATGCAAAGAATAATTCGATCAACAAAGCGGAAGAAACAACGGTGTATACTTCCTAGTGCTTCTAATAGGAATCGGAAGTTTATGCGGCTCAACAGGTCAGGGCTATCTACGTCACCCTTGATCAAGTTGTGCACAAAAATCACACCAAGCATTTTCCTACGATTAGCTAAGGTTGGAAGGTTTATTAAAAGCAATCTATTAGGGTAGGACGGCAGTCTCACACCTGCATCCCAGCTGAGGCTGCGTAGACCAAAAAGTAAAAAGTTTTCTGAACTGATTGTATACGGTCCTGATGTACGTTGTGCTGAGGGCACCATACACATGAGCCGTATTCTAAAATCGGACGAACTACAGAGGTGTAGAGAGTCTTTGTTATATAGGGGTCGTCAAATTCCTTTGACCACCTCTTTAGAAACCCATGCACGCCCTCCGCCTATTCACAATGGTAGAAATGTGTTCTGAAAACATTAACTTGGGATCTAATAGAACACCAAGATTATCCATCCGGGTAATTCTCTCAAGAGAACCACCACAAAATGTGTAAGGAAACAGAAAGGCGCTGGAGCGATGAAAAGTCATTACTTTACATTTTGAAGCTGTGAGGAATCGATATTCCTCACAAGACCTAGTAGAGGATGCAGTGAAATGTGCTCGACGCGGGCGTCCAATTAATAGGAGATTGAGACCTTGACCTCATCCCAGACGAAGTGATGGGTGGCGACGGAGCCGAGCAGGTAGAGCATGTGGATTCCATGT
>JAWNKY010002324.1:0-14086 GCA_035041765.1 Drosophila algonquin | reverse complement strand
GTTTGGTGGTGAATTGATATTGTTAGCAGGTGATTTCAGACAAAACTTGCCTGTAGTTAAACTAGGAACTGCTACTGATGAAATTATTGCGTGTTTGAAAACATCCAAATTATGGCGCTCTGTGAAAACAAATGACAAGTGTTCAATTACAAAGCGATGCTTTAGTAGATGTGTTTTCCAGACATTGGTAATGGCATACTTCCCGTTAACAATTCTGGCTTCATAACGCTTCCAAATAATTTCTTTAAAGACGAAGAAAGAATTATAGAAACCATGACTGGTTGAGGGAAAGAACAATTTTGCCCGAAACGAATAAAGATGTCAATGAGATCAAAGAATCTATTTTGAATTCCATCCCAGGAGAAATGGTTTCGCATACGTAAAATATCTGAATTCATTGGATTTATCTGGATTGCTGCCATAATATTTACATGTACAAGTTAGAGCCACCGTAGTTATGCTGCGGTATCTTTATCCCCCACGACTTTGCAATGGTACAAGATTTGCTGTGAAAAAAGTTATGAATAATTTACTTGAAGCAACTATTATTACTATTTTCTAAAGCTATATGTTGTAAATACTTGCAAACTGCAATCTACAAATTACACTATCCGACAAAATTAAAGTTTTTTTCACACTCTTCCGATAGATTTGGAAAATCAAATTTTTATACCCGGTACTCGAAGAGTATAGGGGTATATTAGATTTGTGGGGATAACGGTTGTGTGTAACGCCCAGAAGGAAGCGTTTCCGACCCCATAAAGTATATATATTCTTGATCAGCATCAATAGCCGAGTCGATATAGCCATGTCTGTCTGTCCGTCTGTCCGTCCGTCCGTCCGTCTGTCCGTCCGTCCGTCCGTCTGTCCGTCCGTCTTCATTTGCGCCTATATCTCAGAGACTATTTAAGCTAGAGCAACCAAGTTTTGTATCCAGTCTCCTGTGTGATCACACTACTCCAAATGTGTTGCGAAATTTCTCCCCGTCCCTTTCCGCCCGCACAAAGGACTTTTTGCTTATTCGTCCAAATGAACGCCTAGATCTCAGAGACTATAAGAGATAGAGCAACCAAACTTTATATCCAAGCTCCTGTGATATCACTTCAATTTAAGTGTATTTCAAAATTGTCACGCCCCCTTTTGCCCCCACAAAGGACGAAAATATGTGGAATCCACAATTTTTAAGGTACGAGAAAACGAAAAACGCAGAATCATGGGAAATTACCATATCTACCAGATTGCCGAATATGGATCAGGTCGAATCAATATTATGGCCAGAAGAAACAAATTAAATTTCAGTGGCTACGCTACGCCTGCCAAGCGCTGACTCATGCCCCCTCTCTCTCTGTCCTAAACACTTGTACGTCTCAAATGTAGTTATACATGTCATGTAGAAATTTAGAAGCAGATGTAAAAATCATATGCAAACAAAATTGAAAACATGTATAATATTCCAAAAATGATTCGACTTCATTTTTTAATATAATTTTTTTTGCCCATTTTTTTAATTTGTCCCTTTTGCGAACATATAAGAAATTGCATAAATCGCAAGCTCACATATGTATGTACATACATATGTATATACTGACTGAGTACCGTGTATAAGGTAGAACGTTCCCCCTCGTTTTTTTTAAGAATTTGTTTTTATTTCTGTGATCTGGTATTTCTTTTCCAGAGGTTGTGCTTCTATTTTTCACAAAACCCAAATTTTAAAAAATTCTTTTAAAAAAACTAAACCGAGGTAAAAAGCCATAATTCGTTAAAAACTTTTAAATCTCCAAAATCTATCATTTTGGGCCCCAGCGAAACTACCTCAGAGAATACAGAAAATACTTTTTACTTAAAAAATATGACTTCCTTGACTAAAAAACCAAAACAGACAGGCAGACCTAGGACATATAAGAATCGTGTGCACACATGCAGTCAAATCTCACCCACATGTATAGAAACTATAAATACTTGATCGTAATTTTCTAGGATGGAAGCAGTGATTTTGCTCTGCTTGGCAGCCCTTGGGGCCCCTTCGAAGTGCATTAGCCCAATTGGCTCCTTGGAGTTATCCTCGCAGCGCTTCCTACCTCGAAACGGTGAATCAATTTGGTCTCCTCCCCGTTTTGTTTAGACCTGGTTTCCAATGTGATGAGGTAGAGGGATGGTTTTGTCCCTCCGATACGTTAAGATAACCACCGAGTTTATTTGGGGTATTTTTAATATTTATAGACAGAGCCTGCTTGCTCCGGCAAGCCTCGTTTAACCCAGCGAACAAGCAACCCCCTCGGCCATGCATCCTTCGAAATATGACACTTTTACTTTCGGATTGGAGTAATTTTACTGTGAGTTTTCTTCTCCGCCTGACTATCATAAGCTAGCATCCATGGCAGAGACTTGACTGTACCAGGACTTGTTTCCAGTCGACTTTATGCGGCGGGTGACCTTCCTTATTCTAGAGCGTTCCTAGGGCATTGCTTAGCCCAAACCCATCCTACGTTAGTCCTTCTGTAACTACCGATGGCTGACGGCCATGCTTTTTCTTAGGTCTGCCAATGTGGGCATTAGTTTTGGGTCGCCATCGTTGTCGCCCGAAAATGTATTTTCACAGACACAAATGTGGCTCATATATACAAATATAAACGTTAACTCTTGAAAAATCGCGGTCTATCGAGGGTACTTGGGTACTTGGATTTTCGTTTCTTCAAGGAAAGTCGAAATATATTGTGGAATGAAAAGAAGTTGTAAGGTATAATAATAAGGCGTCTACTTTTGTATATTTAATAGTTTATAGTTGTCCTGACTGGACTGCCATGGATCCGGCTATACTGTCATTCAGACAGTTTTCATCTTTTCCACAAAATCAAATACTACCCCCACATCCTCAACAGCAGCAAGACATGTTTTTACAACATTTGGTTCAGCAGCCAAATTCTCAAGGTAGTATTTTATTCAGAGAAGGAGCAGATAACAATCTATTTATCTGTTTACTTTCATTTTTTTTTTAGGTTTCAACAGTCAACCACAGCCACTTCTTTCTGGAATGGCCATGCCCAATAATATGCTAAATGGACAACAGCTGACACAACCCCAGGTCAATGCCAATGTTCAAGGCATGCTTGAGTTTTTAAAGAGCCGCCAATTTGTTTAGCCACATATATAGATTTGTTTATTTGTATTCTTTAATACTTATTAAATTAAAAATAGATAAAATAAAATTCGAAAATTATGAACGTTTTGTTTTGTTTTCTTTAGTTTTCAGCAATACGTAACTGAACGAAGCATGTTTAAATAGTTACGTATTGCTGAAAACTAAAGAAAACAAAACAAAACGTTCATAATTTTCGAATTTTATTTTATCTATTTTTAATTTAATAAGTATTAAAGAATACAAATAAACAAATCTATATATGTGGCTAAACAAATTGGCGGCTCTTTAAAAACTCAAGCATGCCTTGAACATTGGCATTGACCTGGGGTTGTGTCAGCTGTTGTCCATTTAGCATATTATTGGGCATGGCCATTCCAGAAAGAAGTGGCTGTGGTTGACTGTTGAAACCTAAAAAAAAAATGAAAGTAAACAGATAAATAGATTGTTATCTGCTCCTTCTCTGAATAAAATACTACCTTGAGAATTTGGCTGCTGAACCAAATGTTGTAAAAACATGTCTTGCTGCTGTTGAGGATGTGGGGGTAGTATTTGATTTTGTGGAAAAGATGAAAACTGTCTGAATGACAGTATAGCCGGATCCATGGCAGTCCAGTCAGGACAACTATAAACTATTAAATATACAAAAGTAGACGCCTTATTATTATACCTTACAACTTCTTTTCATTCCACAATATATTTCGACTTTCCTTGAAGAAACGAAAATCCAAGTACCCAAGTACCCTCGATAGACCGCGATTTTTCAAGAGTTAACGTTTATATTTGTATATATGAGCCACATTTGTGTCTGTGAAAATACATTTTCGGGCGACAACGATGGCGACCCAAAACTAATGCCCACATTGGCAGACCTAAGAAAAAGCATGGCCGTCAGCCATCGGTAGTTACAGAAGGACTAACGTAGGATGGGTTTGGGCTAAGCAATGCCCTAGGAACGCTCTAGAATAAGGAAGGTCACCCGCCGCATAAAGTCGACTGGAAACAAGTCCTGGTACAGTCAAGTCTCTGCCATGGATGCTAGCTTATGATAGTCAGGCGGAGAAGAAAACTCACAGTAAAATTACTCCAATCCGAAAGTAAAAGTGTCATATTTCGAAGGATGCATGGCCGAGGGGGTTGCTTGTTCGCTGGGTTAAACGAGGCTTGCCGGAGCAAGCAGGCTCTGTCTATAAATATTAAAAATACCCCAAATAAACTCGGTGGTTATCTTAACGTATCGGAGGGACAAAACCATCCCTCTACCTCATCACATTGGAAACCAGGTCTAAACAAAACGGGGAGGAGACCAAATTGATTCACCGTTTCGAGGTAGGAAGCGCTGCGAGGATAACTCCAAGGAGCCAATTGGGCTAATGCACTTCGAAGGGGCCCCAAGGGCTGCCAAGCAGAGCAAAATCACTGCTTCCATCCTAGAAAATTACGATCAAGTATTTATAGTTTCTATACATGTGGGTGAGATTTGACTGCATGTGTGCACACGATTCTTATATGTCCTAGGTCTGCCTGTCTGTTTTGGTTTTTTAGTCAAGGAAGTCATATTTTTTAAGTAAAAAGTATTTTCTGTATTCTCTGAGGTAGTTTCGCTGGGGCCCAAAATGATAGATTTTGGAGATTTAAAAGTTTTTAACGAATTATGGCTTTTTACCTCGGTTTAGTTTTTTTTAAAAGAATTTTTTAAAATTTGGGTTTTGTGAAAAATAGAAGCACAACCTCTGGAAAAGAAATACCAGATCACAGAAAAAAAAACAAATTCTTAAAAAAAACGAGGGGGAACGTTCTGAGCCGCGGCAAAGGCCGCGGCTCTACCTTATACACGGTACTCAGTCAGTATATACATATGTATGTACATACATATGTGAGCTTGCGATTTATGCAATTTCTTATATGTTCGCAAAAGGGACAAATTAAAAAAATGGGCAAAAAAAATTATATTAAAAAAATGAAGTCGAATCATTTTTGGAATATTATACATGTTTTCAATTTTGTTTGCATATGATTTTTACATCTGCTTCTAAATTTCTACATGACATGTATAACTACATTTGAGACGTACAAGTGTTTAGGACAGAGAGCGAGGGGGCATGAGTCAGCGCTTGGCAGGCGTTGCGTAGCCACTGAAATTTAATTTGTTTCCTCTGGCCATAATATTGATTCGACCTGATCCATATTCGGCAATCTGGTAGATATGGTAATTTCCCATGATTCTGCGTTTTTCGTTTTCTCGTACCTTAAAAATTGTGGATTCCACATATTTTCGTCCTTTGTGGGGGCAAAAGGGGGCGTGACAATTTTGAAATACACTTAAATTGAAGTGATATCACAGGAGCTTGGATATAAAGTTTGGTTGCTCTATCTCTTATAGTCTCTGAGATCTAGGCGTTCATTTGGACGAATAAGCAAAAAGTCCTTTGTGCGGGCGGAAAGGGACGGGGAGAAATTTCGCAACACATTTGGAGTAGTGTGATCACACAGGAGACTGGATACAAAACTTGGTTGCTCTAGCTTAAATAGTCTCTGAGATATAGGCGCAAATGAAGACGGACGGACAGACGGACGGACGGACGGACAGACGGACGGACGGACGGACAGACGGACAGACAGACATGGCTATATCGACTCGGCTATTGATGCTGATCAAGAATATATATACTTTATGGGGTCGGAAACGCTTCCTTCTGGGCGTTACACACAACCGTTATCCCCACAAATCTAATATACCCCTATACTCTTCGAGTACCGGGTATAAAAATTTGATTTTCCAAATCTATCGGAAGAGTGTGAAAAAAACTTTAATTTTGTCGGATAGTGTAATTTGTAGATTGCAGTTTGCAAGTATTTACAACATATAGCTTTAGAAAATAGTAATAATAGTTGCTTCAAGTAAATTATTCATAACTTTTTTCACAGCAAATCTTGTACCATTGCAAAGTCGTGGGGGATAAAGATACCGCAGCATAACTACGGTGGCTCTAACTTGTACATGTAAATATTATGGCAGCAATCCAGATAAATCCAATGAATTCAGATATTTTACGTATGCGAAACCATTTCTCCTGGGATGGAATTCAAAATAGATTCTTTGATCTCATTGACATCTTTATTCGTTTCGGGCAAAATTGTTCTTTCCCTCAACCAGTCATGGTTTCTATAATTCTTTCTTCGTCTTTAAAGAAATTATTTGGAAGCGTTATGAAGCCAGAATTGTTAACGGGAAGTATGCCATTACCAATGTCTGGAAAACACATCTACTAAAGCATCGCTTTGTAATTGAACACTTGTCATTTGTTTTCACAGAGCGCCATAATTTGGATGTTTTCAAACACGCAATAATTTCATCAGTAGCAGTTCCTAGTTTAACTACAGGCAAGTTTTGTCTGAAATCACCTGCTAACAATATCAATTCACCACCAAACAATAAAATAGCCAAAATTCTTGCAAAACACCTCTTCAACCAAATCTTCATACGAAACAAGCTTCGTCATAATAAAACCGAAAAAGAATAAAACGGATATACCCACCCAGATACCCAAAAACAAACTACTACACCCAAATCAAGTCGTATTTAAGAAGCGAAAATCGTCTTCAGATAGTCTACTTTACGTAGAACATCCTATCACATTCACTCAACTCAAAAAAATACATATCTCACTATCTTTCTTGACTTTGCAAAAGCATTTAATCGAGTAGGTACACACTCAATAACTGAAAAACTAATAGAATGGAAATGCAGACAAAAAATAATCAAATAAATTCAAAACTTTAAGAAACACCGAAAAATAACAGTGACAACAAGAAAGAACACATCAGCTATCCACCCTCTTGAAAATGGAATACAACAGGGCTCTCCCATATCTGAAGATCTATTTTAAAATCATTCAACAAGATTACAACTTCAGCGCGTATGCAGACTTCTTTTTAATCCTAAACCTAAGCAAAAACATCGAAGAGGAACGTTGTGAGCCGCGGCCTTTGCCGCTACTTTATTCCCGGTACTCAGTCAGTATATACATACATATATGAGCTTACGATTTATGCAATTTATTATATGTTCGCAAAAGGGACAAATTAAATTTTGGGCAAAAAATAATATTTCAAAAAATTAATTCAAACCATTTTTGGAATTTTTATACATGTTTCCATTTTTGTTTGCATAAGATTTTTACATCTGCTTCTACATTTCTACATGTATAACTACATATTTGAGACGTACAAGTGTTTGCGACAGAGAGAGAGGGAATGAGTAAGCGCTTGGCAGGCGTTGCGTAGCCACTGAAATTTAATTTGTTCCTTTTGTCCATAATAATGATTCGACCAGATCCAGATTCGGCAATCTGTTAGACACGGTAATTTCCCATGATTCTGCGTTTTTGGTTTACTTATATATTAAAAATTGTGGATTCCACATATTTTCGTCCTTTGTGGGGGCGGAAGGGGGCGTGTCAAAATTATTAAATACACTTGTATTGAAGTGATATCACAGGAGCTTGGATAGAAAGTTTGGTTGCTCTAGCTCTTATAGTCTCTGATAACTAGGCGTCGAGAAACACGAATGGGCAAAGCAGATGGGGTCGCGTGTGAGAGAAAGCGAGAGGGAACGATTACTTTCGAAATGGTTTTCTTCATTGTAGCTATAATAATGATCCGATCTAATCCAGATTCAACACTCTGATAGAAATGGTCATTCTCTATGATTCTGCGTAGTTTTCTTGTATCTTCAAAATTGTGTACGCCACAGACTTTCGTCCTTTGTGCGGGCGGAAAGGGGCGGGGCGAAATTTTGCAACACATTTGGAGTAGTGTGATCACACAGGAGACTGGATACAAAACTTGGTTGCTCTAGCTTAAATAGTCTCTGAGATATAGGCGCAAATGAAGACAGTCAGAAGGACATACGGACGGACAACCAGACATGGCTATATCGACTCGGCTATTGATGCTGATCAAGAATATATATTTTTTATGGGGTCGGAAACGCTTCCTTCTTCCTTCCACAAATCTAATATACCCCTATACTCTTCGAGTACCGGGTATAAAAATGCTATTTATTATCATCTATCAGAGTGCAGAATCTGGATCAGATCACATCATCGTTCCCTCTCGCTCTCTCTAACCCGCGACCCCGTCTACTTTGCTCCTGCGTCCAGATGAGCGCCTAGTTCTCAGAGACTATAAGAGTTAGATCAACCAAACCTTCTATCCAAGCTGCTGTAATATCACTTCAATACAAGTGTATTTCGACCCCTTCCCCAACAAAGCATAAAATCTGTGGAATCAAAAATTTTTAAGAAACGAGAAAACAAAAAACGCAGAATCATGGAAAATAACCGTAACTACCATATTGCCGAATCTGGATCAGGTCGGACTACTATTATAGGTAGAAGGAACAAATTAACTTTAAGTAGCTGAGGAACACCTTTCGAGTGCTTACTCATTCGCTCTCTCTCTCTCTCTCTCTTGCACACACTTCCACAAAATACATACATACATACATATATGTACAGTTGCGAAAAAAAGAATAGCACCACTACTATACATTTTGTTATTTGTAGAAACAAATGTAAATTATGTTGCGATTTTTTTAAATTTTGATTTTTTTTATATTGCTTAGTATTCCCAATAAAAAAAACTGCGTTACCGTTCTTTAAATTTCTATCTATATATTATTTTTGGGGATTTTAAGAAAAGATTAGAAAAGAAAAAATTAAAAAAAGACCCAAAGATTGGCGATAATTCTGTCATAAAAGTTAATAATAATCATTACAATGGGACGTAGAAAGCACTGCACTGCGGAGATGCGCGATCTGATAAAACAAATTGAAATTAGACGGAAAAACTTACAGAGAAGTTGGTCGATTGGTACGATGCATTAATAAAATTACAAAAATCGTTTTAAACTATGAAGAAAAGTCTGAAACACGCGGACGAAAACGATCTATGACCCCTCTTTATGAAAAAAAAACGGATTAGTCAGAGCAAGAAGGGTCCCTTTAGGTCAGCTACCGAGCTTAAAGAAGGGCTTAAAATAAATGCGATGGATGAAACAGTTAGTACATATCTTAGCCAACATAACATAAAAGCCTGCAGCCCAAGAAAGGTACCACTTTTAAACGCGACCCATATTACTAAGCGCATGAAGTTTGCCAGTGTTCAAGCAAATCGGACATCCCAACAATGGACGAATATTCTATGGTCAGATGAGTCCAAAGTGGCTATGTTTGGTGGAAAGGGATCTTGGTACTTCATTAGACGTCCAAGGAAAGTAGAATACAAACTTTAGTACCAGAGCTCGCAAATAACTGTTGACACTTTTTCGTTGTCTGCAAATAAGTGTCTTTCACTCACACAATAAAAAAGACTCAGACAGAAACTGTTTGTGTCGCGTCTGGCTTAGCTCGCTCGCGCTCTGACCAAGACAGTTATTTCTGATTTCATTTCGCTCAAGTCAAACACTGATCGTTTGCTTGAGATAAATTAAGCAAAATGTCTTTTGCGTATGTATGGGTGAACACACGCGATTGTTGCGTTCTCATTTACATTTATTTGTATGTATGTATGTATGTATTTACATGCACACGAAGGCAAAGATCATTTCTGTTGAGTTTTTTAGTCAAATTGTCTTTTGCTGAGAGTCTTTGTGTGAGCGAAAATCGTATTACTCTTTACGCGACACTCATTTGAGAGCGTCACACGAATGAGTCAATGCAAAGAGTTTGACCAAAACCGGTTCAAAGCAAAACAAAGAGAACCGCTCAGAGCGAGATCGTGTCTGCAAAATCTTTTCGGTTATGTTACGAAGCTGAGCATATAAGAAAAAACGATCAACTGTCATTTGCGAGCTCTGTTTAGTACACCACAAAAACCATTAAGTATGAAAGGTGTGTAGGTGATTATCGTGGAGACAGTAATGCTACCCTTTGCAAAATATGAAAGTCCGCTCGTATGGGTCTTTTAACAGGACTGTGACCCCAAACACACCAACAAGAAAGCAAAGGAATGGGTTATGGCAAACTGTGTGAACGTTTTCGAGTGGCCTGTCACCTGACCTGATCCCATAAAAAATCTGTGGCTCCACGTCAAGAAGGCGGTTGCTACTTCCAAGCCAGCCACTATCGGACCACTTTGGGTATAAATTAAAAAGTCCTGGTCCTAAAACGATGCTAGGACTTAAATAATTCCATGCCAAGAAGCTGCGCAGCTGTTATTGCCAAAAAAGGACATTCTTCCAAATATTAAATGATAAATATAGATTTAGTAATAATAGTTCAAAATAGTTAGCAAAGGAATTCGTTACTTCTTGGTCATTCTTTTGTTTTTAATTCAATTTTTGAAAAGTGGTGCTATTATTATTTTCGCCTAATTTGATCACTTTCAATGAATTTCCTTAAATAACTTAAAAACATTAAAAAGGAAGAAGATATCTTTTATATTCATATGTATATAAGAGTCTTCCATTTTTAAAAATGTGCTTAAAGATTCCTTATAGCTAAAAATCTGAGTTTGGCAAATATTTAAAAATTGCTTGTGGTGGTGGTGCTATTATTTTTTTCGCAGCTGTATGTAGGTGCAGAAATGTAGAAGACTACTTTTATAGCCGGAAGGAAGAAATTAAATGTCAGTGGCTCCGCAACGCTTGCCAAGCGCTAAGTCATTCCCTCTCTCTCTCGCAAACACATCCAAGTCTTGTATATGTACTCAAGTAAATGTAGAAATGTGGAAGCAGATGTAAAAAACATATGTAAAAAAAAATGGAACAGATAACTTTTAACATAGTATACAAATCTGCCAAGGGGTTCGATTTGAATTTTTTGAATTTTCTCTTTTGGATAAAATTCAGTTTGTCCCTTTTGCGAACATATAATAAATTACGTAAATCATAAGCTCACACATATACTAACTGAGAACCGGCTATAAAGTAGAGCCGAGGCCTTTGCCGTTGTTGCTGCAGGTGACTACGCAATAGCAGTTTTGCTTTTGACATATGTGTAAGTGCTGGAATTTTGTTTGTGGAAGGGATACTCCTGAGTAGCTGCACCAATCTTCTATTTCTGTGAACAGTGGTTGTTGGTTAAAATTTCTATTTTTATACCCGGTACTCGAAGAGTATGGAGGTATATTCGATTTGTGGTGATAACGGATGTGTGTAACGCCCAGAAGGATGCGTTTCCGACCCCATAAAAAATATATATTCTTGATCAGCATCAATAGCCGAGTCGATGTAGCCATATCTGTCCGTCCGTCTATCCGTCTTCAGTAGCACCTATATCCCAGAGACTATTAAAGCTAGAGCAACCAAATTGTGTATTCAGTCTGTGTTATCACACTACTCCAAGTGTATTTCTAAATTTCGCGCCGCCCCCTTCCGCCCCAAAAAGGACGAAAATCTGTGGAATCCACAATTTATAAGATACAAGAAAACTAAAAACGCAGAATCATGGAAAAAAACTAAACCTGAAAACTGAAACCAGATTGCCGAATCTGGATCAGGTCAGATCAATATTATTGCCAGAAGAAGCAAATTAAATATCAGAGGCTACGCAACGCCTGCCAAGCGCTTACTGATTACCTCTCTCTCTCGCAAACACTTTTACGTCTCAAATATGTAGTTATACATGTAGAAATGTAGAAGCAGATGTAAAAATCATATGTAAATAAAAATGGAAACATGTATAAAAATTAAAAAAATGGTTTGACTTCATTTTTTTATTTTAAATATTATTTTTTGCCCAAAATTTAATTTGTCCCTTTTGCGAACATATAATAAATTTCATAAATCGTAAGCTCATAAATGTATTTATATACTGACTGTGTACCGGGTATAAAGTAGAGCCGCGGCCTGTGCCCTCGTTAAAACTGATTTTGTCTGCCAGATCCACAGAAATTTTATTTTTTGCAGTGATAGTGATGTGTGTAACACCCACAAAGAAGCGTTTCCGACTTCATAAATCATACATGTATATTCTTGATCAGCATCTAAGCCGAATCGATATAGCCATGTATGTCTGTCCGTCTGTCTGTTAGTCTGTCTGTTCGTCTGTCTGTTCGTCTGTCTGTTCGTCTGTCTGTTCGTCTGTCTGTTCATCTGTTCTGAACTTCAATTTATTCCTTGTAAATGGAACATATATACATATATGACTTATCTAGGACCAAAAACTAACTTATTTATAATTTATTATGCTACGGGGGGATCGTGGAGAGTAGTAGCTGTAGGTTCCGCGTCCCTACGGTACGGCCGCGAAGCATTGCTTCGCAGGGACGATGGTTCCTCTCCCTTCTAGATCTCTTGCAGTTCTGCCATCGAGGTTGCAGCAAAACTGTTCCACGCCGTCCATATTGCGGGGTCTCCCATTATTGTTTCTACCAGATTCGTGGGCGTAACTTGGCCGCCCGCTGCATTCCATAGCTCCCTCCTTATGCCATCGAAGCGTCCGCATTCAAAAATTATGTCCTCCGCGTCTTCTGCGACACTACCACACCACCTGCAGTGTGGCGAGCTCTCGTGGCCGAATCTCCACAGGTACTGACTAAAACAGCCGTGTCCACTGAGCAGCTGTGTGGTAGTAGTTGACCGCGCCGTGCTTCCTGTTCATCCAGGCTCCGATGTTAGGGATGAGACGGTGGGTCCACCTGCCGTTTTCCGCAGTTTCCCATCGCCTTTGCCATTCTCGGAGGCTCTCCTCTCTGACCTGCTTGTGCGCTGACCGTCTTTCAACGCCTGCACGGGTCGCTTCTGCCACCGTCTTCTCTTCCAAGATCAGCAGGTCGATCGGAACCACTCCTGCTATGACCAGAGCAGCATCTCCTGACATAGTCCGATGCGAAGCGCGCGCAATCGGTGTATGGATTTTACACCCCTGGCGTAGCTGGCGACTCGGATGCTATCCGCCCAGATTGCCGCAGCGTATGTGATGGCTGAGCGGACTACGCTGGTCAGCAGAACTCGTCTCTCCTGCCTTGGTCCCCGACTGTTCAGCAGCATTCGGAACAGGGCGCGACTCGTGTGTGCCGCTTTGATACAGAGCCTAGTGTCGATCATAACACCTAGATAGCGGATGGCTCGTTTCGACGCAATGGTCAGGTCTCCCACTCTAATGTGAGCGGTCTCGATCGGGTACTGACCAGTACTGCCTCCGTTTTGTGAGCCGCTAGCTCCAGCCCCGCCTAGAGAAGCCAGTCCACGATCCGCTGGATTGCCGCGTTGCCTGCCGTCTCTGCATCTTGTAGGTGTTTGGCCACCACCGAGAGTGCCACGTCGTCGGCGTAGCAGGACTCCTTCATACACGATGTTCCACAGAAGTGGGCCCATGACTGATCCTTGTGGAACTCCCGCCGAGGTGAGGTGTGTTAGGGTTCCAGTCTCCGTGTTAAAGTAAAGTGTCATTCCCTGGAAGTAGCTTCTGACTACTGCCCGGAGGTATGCAGGGATGCCCCACTGACTAAGAACATTGAGGTGGTGATGCAGTCCCATTTTACGGAGATGAAGGCGTTCTTAATGTCCAGAGTGACAACCAGGCAATACTCCTTGCTGCCACCCTCTGCCGCTTCAGCTGCGATCCGCACAACTTTGCCAATGGCGTCCACCGTTGACCTGCCTTTTCGGAAGCCGTACTGGTTGTCGGATAACCCCCCAGCTTCTTCCACTGCTTTCTCTAGCCTTGAGCAAATGATCCGTTCCATCGTCTTACCCAGTGCGTCGATCAGACAGATCGGTCGATACGAGGAGAGGTCACCTGGCAGCTTTCCCGGTTTGGGTATGAGTACCAAGTGCTGCATTTTCCACTGGGCAGGGAAGAGTCCTTCTCGAAGGCATTGCGTAAATGTGGCGGTGTCGCTTCATCCTGCGCACCGCGGAGACGACCTCTGTATATACCGGCTCCACCTTGTCTGGGGGCTGGTGAGTGTCGCCTTCTTGTTCTATGTTAAGCGCATTGT
>JAWNKY010002323.1:0-22601 GCA_035041765.1 Drosophila algonquin | reverse complement strand
AGTGCGTGAACAAGTGCGGACGCGTTTTTCCTGGGTGCTCCCGGCCAGACGGTGAAAGGCTGTGCTACCTACGGAAAGAAAACCTCGTTTACACGTATACAAACAGTGGGTACCGGTACGTACCAGTGCATGCCCGGTGGGATGCCCAAGCGGAGGAGTTGCCGCGTTTTACAGGCCCGGATTCTCGAGGTGCGCATCGACAACCCAGGCAAGGGGCGAGGGGTGAGAGGTGCCCTCCCTGAGAGTGCCTAGGCACTCACTCTCTCTAACCAAGTCTCGATAGTGTTGTCCTTGTTGCACCACGGATACCTTGTTGTTTCCAATTGTTGTTCTGCCGGCACTCTCGCACTGCAATTTGCACCAGTCATGCCAGCTGATCTAGTTGCGGAGCAGCGAGCAGTGTTGGACCACGGCGAAATATGCAACACGCAAGGCTAACACCAGGTGTCGCCACGAGCAGGTAGTGTAAAACGACCAAAGCTGCCTGCTATGAAAGTCGACCCGTGATCGGCAAACAAACGCTGCATACACACAGGAGCCGCTGCCCCCGACAAGGAGTTGGGGATCCAGACTGCCACTGGCGGCAACAACCACACACACTAACGCACCACACTCACTCCAACGGAAATCCACGTAGCGTCTGACCCACAATGGGCGGCTGCGTGGTCTGCGTCTGTATCATATTGATCGGCAGTCATATAACCTGGCAGGAGGTATAAAATGCAAAAAAACCTGGCAGTAGGTCAAAACTGTATGGTATGGTAGTAATGTCTTCAAACAACACAATTACTCCAGGTGGAAACCCACGAGGTGGAAATCCACCCGCGCGGAGCAATCCCGCGGCCGGGGCACGGATTCTGGAGGCCCCAGGAAACATTTCAACCAACCTTGCTACGCCGGTGGCTCACTTGGCCGACGAAGCGAGTACTACTACAAGCACAACAACCAGAAGGAACGAGGAGATGGCGGCCTTCCAAAAGGCCTCGAAGGTGGCCAGAACACCGCCACACCAGCCATCAACCACAGCACCGTCAGTAAAGCAGGGCCCAATAGCCGATACTGCTAGAATGGCAGCGCAGGTCGGAAGACGAAATGCCGACACCCCGAAGAGGCCCCGCGACCCCCCCACCCCGTCGAGCAGTGGGAGGAACACGCCGAAGAGGACGAGGACAAGTGTTCTGGACATTGAGGAGCTAGGCGCGATACTCGACGACTTCATATACCAAACGACGGAGAAGGGACAGAGGTCGATTAACTCGTCCCACAAGAAGATGCTGGCGAGGATGAAGGAGCTGCAGCAAAATGTCAGGAACCAGCTGCAGGCGGCAACGGCGTCAACGGAGGAAAAGCCAGCGGCAGGTGACTGCCAATGCCACTGCCACCCGGCAGGCCCCCCACCCCGCCTGGCCAACGAAGTTTCACACCCCGCGAAGCGCAGCGCGCAGCCAAAGTCGACGCAGACGACTCCGGGAGCCCGCAGGACCGAAACAAAGCCCCGAGGCAAGGAGAAGGAAGCGCCCGATAACCCCTGGAAACACCAGCGGCCTGGCAGCAGCCGACAACGAGAGCCCACCAAGCCAGACAGCAATGGCGACCCTATCCAGAAGTGGAACGAGGTCAGAGGAAGGCGCGCGAAGCGGAAAAAGGCAGCACGACCAGACGCAGTCATAGTGAAGGGCACGGAGGAGACCTCGTACGCCGACATCTTGAAGCTGGTGAAGGCAGCGCCGGCGCTGCAGGACCTTAGGAGCAAGGTGCAGGGCATCAGGAAGACTGCCTCGGGGGAGCTGCTCCTCAAAATGCAGAACCCTTCAGACCCCGCCACCGAGGAGCTAAAGACGGCCATACAGGAGGCGCTTGGCGACAAGGCATCTGTGAAGGCCATGCACGAGACGGTCGTGGTCGAAGTCCTCGGCCTAGACGAACTCGCGACATGTGAGGAGGTATCGGAGGCGATAGCCGCAGCTATCGGCGAAGGCGCAGCCCAGGCAACCGTATTGAACATGCGGAGGGCTTTCGGTGCCACACAGGTGGCGACGCTGAACCTACAGCCCGTCATCGCACAGAAGCTCCTCGACCTTGGCAAGGTGCGAGTGGGCTGTGTGGTGTGCCGCGTCCGACGCCGGATCACGCCAACCCGGTGCTACAAGTGCATGGCCTATGGACACACTGCAGCCAGGTGTAGATCCAAGCACCCAGTAGCAAGAGACGCCTGCTTTAAGTGCGAAGGAGATGGCCACAAGCACAGCCAGTGCAGCAACCCGCCGAAATGCCTTCTGTGCTCTGGCATATCAGACGCCCGCTCAACAGCCCACTCGGTCTTCAGCCGAAGCTGTCCTGAGTACAGGAAGGCCCTGACCAAGCTAATCGATGGTTAAGCTACTCCAGCTCAACCTTAACCACTGCCGAGCAGCCCAGGACCTGCTGGCGTAAACGGTGCTCGAGCAGAAGATCGACGTGGCGGTACTCAGCGAATCGTACGGGAGGAAGCACGAAGGTGTCTGGCACCAAAGCACCGACGGCGGTGCGGCAATTTGGAGCTGCGGCCCCCACCCAGGCCAGCTCTTGGACAGAGCTTCCAAGGAGGGATACGTACGTCTAAAATACGATGGGATCCACATTTTTAGCTGTTACATACCGCCGAGGTTCACCCAGCAAAAGTATGAGCAGATCATTGCCAACATCGCCAGCGACGCCAGAGAGAGGTCGCCGGTCATAATAGCGGGCGACTTCAACGCATGGGCCACGACCTGGGGCAGCACCAGGAACACTCCTCGCGGGACAGCGCTCCTAGACGAGTTTGAGGGCCTGAATGTCTGCCTCCTCAACACAGGAAGCACCCCCACATACAGCAAAGCAGGGCGGGAGTCGATCATCGACCTCACCTTCGCAAGCCCGGAGCTCGCACGCCGCTCGACGTGGCAAGTGCTTAGCGCTTACACGCACAGCGACCACCTAGCGGTGGTGACGGACATCGACGCGCACATGAATAGGCCAAGGATACGGCGTTCTCTACGGACCGGGTACAAGGAGGAAAGCCTCGACAGGGTTGCACTGCTTGCGGCAGCCGAGGACCTACGCGCCGCCGAGGACGCAGAAGCTTCGGCAATTGCTGTCACCAGGACCGTCAAGGAGGCATGTGATGCTTCAATGCAGGAGAAGCGGACCGGAGGAAGCAGGCACTGCCCAGTACCATGGTGGAATGACCACATCGCCAATGCCAGGAGGGAATGCCTCGCAGCTCGACGGGTCTACCAGCGATCCAGGGGCTCCGAACAGTTCGCCAGCAATGGCGAATCATTCAGGGCAAAAAGGAGGGTGCTACGAGACGTCATCAGCAGGAGCAAACACCAATGCTTCAAAAAGCTCTGTGATGCGGCGGATGCTGAACCCTTCGGGGGGGCATACAAGCTGGTCATGGGGAAACTCAACAGGCAACCTGTGCCCAAGTGCCCTACACAGTTGGGACATATAGTAGACGCACTATTTCCCTGGCAACCGCCATTACACTAGGGAGCCAGCGACGACGAGGCGAGCGAGAGTGACACCACCATCGTCACCACCACCATCTCTACTAGAGAGGTTTTGGATACCGCAGCCAAACTGAAGAACGGGAAAGCGCCAGGGCCAGATGGAATCCCCAATGTGGCACTGAAACACATCATCAGAGCCCACCCTGACGCGTTCGCCCAAATGTACAACCAGTGCCTAGCGGAGAGAAAGGTCCCAAGAGCGTGGAAGCGGCAAAGGCTAGTATTAATACCCAAGCCAGGTAAGGACCCAAGTGACCCATCTGCCTATCGCCCACTGTGCATGCTGGACACGATGGGAAAGATGTTCGAGCGGCTCGTGTGTAACCGGCTGGAGACGGAACTGGCAGAGCGGCACGGCCTCTCCGATTTTCAGTTTGGCTTCCGAAAGCAAAGGAGCACCACGGACGCCATCGAGCTGGTCACCAACCTGGCCAAAGAAGCCATGTCAGGAACGCGATGGGCAGGAGGAGCCAAAAAATACTGCCTAACATGCACACTAGTCGTGCGGAATGCCTTCAACTCAGCCAGCTGGAGGAGCATTCTGGAGGCCCTGACCAGGAGGGGCATCTCACCGTACCTCATCCAGACGCTACAAAGCTACTTCGACGACCGGATCCTGCTCTACGACACAGAAAAGGGACCCAGGCAGCACGTTATCAGTGCAGGCGTTCCGCAGGGATCGGTTCTAGGGCCGATACTGTGGAACGTGATGTACGACGACATCCTGCGGCTCACACTGCCGGAAGGGTGCACGCTGGTGGGCTTCGCAGACGACATCGCACTGGTGACAACAGCAAAGCACATACGAGATGCGGAGACCAAATGCAACGAGGTGGTCGAGACGATAGTCGGGTGGCTCTCCGCCAACGGACTTTCCCTGGCGGAAAAGAAGACGGAGGCAGTATTGATGAGCAGCAGGAAGAAGGTGAAGCAGGCTTGCGTGAGAGTTGGCAGCACTACCATCGCGACCAAGCCAGCCCTTAAATACCTGGGGGTAGTTCTGGACCACAGGCTAACCTTCAAGGCCCACCTAAAATACGCCAGCGCGAAGGCAGCCACAGCAACGGCAGCCCTGAGCCGAATGATGGCAAACACAGGCGGACCACGGCAACGAAGTAGACAGCTCATCGCCGGGGTGGTCACCTCCATACTGCTGTACGGAGCTGAGCGTACCGACATACAGCAGCGACTGCAGGAGCGTTTACCGGCGCTGTGCCCTACGAGTCGCATGCTGCTTTCGGACGGTATCCGAAGACGCCGCGCTGGTTGTGGCAGGCATGACCCCGCTGGATCTCTTGGCAGACGAGAGACAGAGTGGGCCGACGGTAGCTAGCGAGCGAAGGCAGGAGAGCATAGCCCGGTGGCAGCGACGCTGGAAACAAACAGCGAACGGGAAGTGGACGAGACGGCTCATCCCCCAGATCAGCGCATGGGTGCAGAGGAGAGGAGGCCAGGTAGACCACTACCTCAGCCAACTGCTGACGGGGCACGGGTGCTTCAAGGCGTACCTGTATCGATTTAGGCACGCCGATGACCCGTACTGCAGCCACTGCGGACCCAAAGTCGCAGAGGATGCGGAGCACGTATTCTTCCACTGCCCCCGCTTTGCACAGGAGCGGGAGAAGCTGAGAGAGACAAGCCCTGGCGTAGACGTTGACACACTCGTCGAACGAATGGTAGCCGATGAGGTGACATGGAAGGCCGTCGCCGATATGGCAGCGAAGATTATGAAGGAGCTGCGCCGGCTGGAGCGAAGCCGGGCTGGCTGAACCCGCCAACAGAGAAGACATCGCAAAATAAATTTTGGGCAAAAAATAATATTTCAAAAAATGAAGTACATTTTTGGAATATATTACATGTTTCCGATTTTGTTTGCATATGATTTTTACATCTGCTTCTAAATTTCTACATGACATGTATAACTACATATGTATTTGAGACGTACAAGTATTTAGGACAGAGAGAGAGAGGGCATGAGTCAGCGCTTGGCAGGCGTTGCGTAGCCACTGAAATTTAATTTGTTTCTTCTGGCCATAATATTGATCCCACCCGATCTAGATTCGGCAATCTGGTAGATATGGTAATTTTCCATGATTTTGCGTTTTTGGTTTTCTCGTACCTTAAAAATTGTGGATTCCACAGATTTTCGTCTTTTGTGGGGGCGGAAGGAGGCGTGGCAAAATTTTGAAACAAACTCGTGCTGGTTTGATATCACAGGAGCTTGGATAGAAAGTTTGGTTGCTCTAGCTCTTATAGTCTCTGAGAACTAGGCGTCAAAAAATACGAATGGGCAAAGCAGATGGGGTCGCGTGTGAGAGAGAGCGAGAGGGAACGATGAATTTCGAAATGCTTTTCTTCATTGTAGCTATAATAATGATCCGATCTGATCCAGATTCAACACTCTAATAGAAATGGTCATTCTCTATGATTTTGCGTTTTTAGTTTTCTCGTATCTTCAAAATTGTGTATGCCACAGACATTCGTCCTTTGTGGGGGCGGAAGGGGGCGGGACGAAATTTTGAAATACACTTTGAGTAGTGTGAGAACACAGGAGACTGAATACAAAACTTGGTTACTGTAGCATTAATAGTCTATGAGATATAGGCGCAAATGAAGACGGACAGACGGACAGACAGACATGGCTATATCGACTCGGCTATTGATGCTGATCAAGAATATATATACTTTATGGGGTCGGAAACGCTTCCTTCTGGGCGTTACACACAACCGTTATCCCCACAAATCTAATATACCCTTAAACTCTTCGAGTACCGGGTATAAAAAAAATACAGCTGTAGATATAAGTGTGACGTGGCATTTCTGTTCATCCCTTTGTGTTCGACATTTGTCGTCACTCTGATTTCTTTTTTTGAACTGTGCGGATCTAGTCAACGTAGGGTCAAGTGAATTTTAAGTAAATTACTGAAAATCGTATCAGGTAAGTGTTTACAAATATTGATAAGTAGTATACAGTAAAGTTTGCAATAAAAGTTTTGTTTTTCATTAGCAGGCTTGTCTACCAGCATACGCCACCCTTTTAAAATTCAGAAAGGCCGTCTGTCAAAGCGGAAAAATGATGCAAAAATGAAAGTATTAAAAGATCCAGAAAATAAAGAAAATATTCCATAAAGATCAATAGTTTTTGTATTTCTTCCAGTATTTGCATTACTATTTCAATAACATAGTATATTGGATAGTGTATTCGCATTACAACTTACATTACGTTGTATATTGGGTAGTGCAGTATTCGCATTACAGGCACGCACACATTTTTTAAATCGTGTATCGTACAGTGGAAGGTCTGCCTACAGCCAGCATTACAATTTAGGATATGTATAATTGGGTGTAATGGAAGCCCGAAATGAACTCGGATTCTTTGCCCACTTTCTCGATGAGATTGTAGGCATTCACTCCACAAAGCGGCCAAGCAACGTTAAATGTAATGGGAATCGTAATCCATTTTCGAAGGTAGTAGGCATACCAACTCATGAAGAGGTAATGGATTACGTGGGGTGTTTTTTCGCCGCTGGGTTATGAAGAGAGTAAAGAGTAAGGGGCCTAGATGGGTGCCCTGTGGTACACCCGAAGTAACCATAATTGGTGAAGATAGGGCGTTTTTGAAAAGGACTCTTTGAGACCTAGAACAAAGGTAGCTAGAGATCCATCTCAGGAGATTGGGCGGGAACCCTAACAGGTCAAGTTTTTGTGCTAGGAGACAATGGTTTACAGAGTCGAACGCTTTACTAAAATCGGTGTAAACAACAACCGTCTGTAAATTACCTTGAAAGAATTTAATTATGAAGGAGGTAAACTCCAATAAATTAGTAGTGGTTGAGGTATTGTAAACGACTCCTTCCATATCAGGAGAAAGCATGAAGAATTAATCGACAGGCTGGACCCGGTAAAAACACCGGCTTAACTATTCGGAGATCATAAAGCAACGAGCTTTTATATAACAAGGAACTGAAGATGCCGTTCGACCTCGGTAAACCGTATGGATACGGCTGACCAGAGTAACTCTCCTGCGTATAGGTAGTTTGGAAGAAACGGGAAAAAAGATCGGCAATTGCCTTATAGCATTGAGCGACAAGAAGTGAGAAGTTGGACCGAGCCACTACATAGCGAGGGAGAGAAACAGAACACAAGAATCAAAAAGTCAGTCAAGTGCATCATAAAAAATATTTTGTGCCTACCGTCGCATCAGTGCAAAAATATACAGCGGACCAATCAAAATGCGTTCTTGCCTGGGATCCGCGCGTAACAGCCATCGGTTGTGTCGCTTGGGCCACTTGATGGTGCAGTCATTGCATATCAACGTCCAAAAGATAACAAATCCCTAATGAGGTTATTAAGCTTCGCAAACTCCGCCTTACGAAAGCAGCGGAGACATTGAGGTACTCTAACCGACCGATCCAATGCAGTTGGTCCAATATCGAGAGACACTTCGAAAGTAGGATGGTAGGCATCTTCAAGTATATTGAGCGGAGGGTCGTATCCGTTACAAAGCACATGTCAAGCAGTCGACTCAAGGAATTTTTTACATAGTTGACTGGATATATGGACAGGTCAAGCAAGCCGTCTATTGGCTATTAAACTCGTTTATCAAAGACCAAACAGTTCCTGGCAAGTTAAAGTCTCCAAGAACTATTATATGATTGTTATCTGATAGCGAGGGAGAAACAACGATATCAACTGCTTCACATTTGGAGTGAGCGGAGTTAGTCTTTCACCATCGACTGGCTGAAGGAAAGTTAGCACTTGCAGATCCCGCGGAGTGAACCTTTTGGTGCCTGGGAGAGTCATTCAGTAGTTGTAAACCACTAAATTGAGACTCCATGGGTAGGAGCCGATCGTATTTCTGTTTAAAGCCAACGGTCAGCTCCTTAAAGCCCTTCCGCGTTTGCCTCATAGATATGAGGTTATGCTCATGTTATGCTCAACCAGATGGCATGCCTCACAACTGAAATGCAAGCCATTCGCATTTTGCACAGAGCCAGCAGGGGATGCTCGGCTGATCAGGGGTTATATTTTTCGTGCAAGTTTTTTTTGGCATTATGAATAAAAAATAAAATATATGTAATCAAAAAATAAAATTTCAAAACATATAGATATCAGACCAGTGTGCCAGATAAAAGCTAAAAGCGGAATCAGTTAAAACTGAGAGGAGAGAAGAGAGTGGTTTCAACAGCTGCAGTCAGAGCGCAAGAACAGTTGTTTGAGTTGAGTGTAATATTGAGAGAGTGATAGAACAGCAAAAGCTACGAGCCAAGAGCGACTTAATATTATGCAATGCGTACCTACGAGAAGCAACAACAAAACCACAGTGTTTACCGATACAGAATAATTGTTAAATTATGTTTATACACAATTAAAAGGCATAAGCTCGCGCTTACGGATAGAATTTAAGAATGCAAAACAAAAACGTGTCTGGTCACTACGAAAGAGAACGACGATAGTCGTTTCCCCCCACGTGCGACCGTTGGGAGTTATTCCCCTCGCTATATTTTCCATTATTGCCCGCCTTTGTTTATGCTATCTTGTTATACTATATGCTGGCGCCATCTGTGGCGAAAAAGTGGGTCACTAGATCGGCGCTTGCTTGCGCCCTCTGCTAGTGCCTGTTTTTTGCTCTATTGCATCCCCAGCTGTCGACTCGATCAGCTGGCATGACTAATGAAAATTGTAATAGGGACAGGCGGCACAGTCGGAATGCAAAATGACATTTAAAAACAATAAAAAAGGGAAACGAGTGGAACGGGAGACACAGAGAGAGTAATTCTCACCCCTCGCCCCTGGCCTACGACATGGGTTTCGGCTGTGGCATCTGTATTTCGATGGTATGTACTGGGATATTATGTATATCTATTCACTCTTTGGCTTTTTCGATTGCGATTATCAATGACGAGGCATCGGCCAACGGCAATCAAAGACGTGGGTTCAGTTTAGTTGACTCCGATGCGAGATTAAATCAAACAATACAATGTGTTTCGTGTGATTCGGACAATACAAAATTTAAAGACAAACAAAAATTGTTTTAAAAATTAAATTTTATTTTTATGACTGTGGCCCTTCTCCAACGGGCAGAGCGACACCTCGCCCGTCATAGTCACATCCTTGCGCACGGATTTGTTGGTGGCCAACGAAATTTTGGCGGATTACGGTGACGCCTCCTCAAGAACGTGCGGCTGGATGATTCCGAATCTGGTGGGGAAAAAGGATCACAAATGGGAAAGATCAATAAGCAGGTCCTACGAAGATTCTTACTACGGCTCGAGTCGATGTTTTAGGCAGCGCTGCTCAAGCAGCGGGCCGACGTTCTACACCGTCAGCGCCTCGTGAAGACCACCAGCTCCTCGACGGATGTTTATGCAATAACGAAATATGATGTCTCTAGCCACTCGAGTGCAGGCCAACGGCTCCCTGGCAGAGGCTCGTGCGACAATGTAGTCGCTGCCCCTGGAGTGTGGCATCAGCATTCTTCCGTTTTGGAATTCTGCCGATACCCTGCAGCTGGTGGGGAGTGTTAACTTGTATGCGGCGTTTACAAAATCGGTGTATAATTTAGAATAATTTATAATAACAGCTTTTGTTTTCTTTCCCACGCCCAAGTGTCCCCACAACCCACACCCACCCGGCGCATTCCGCAATTCTTTTAAGCGTCGGACAAGTTAGCTCGCCAATATGCTGAAGAACTGAAACATAAACTAATTAAAAATTTTGTTCTAGTTCCCATCAATACTATAGCACACACGCAAAGTACGTGAGAATGCATTTATGCTCCCATTCATTCAAATACGCTAAAAAAAACAGAAAACAAAAACCAGAAATCATAAGCAAGACAAAAACATACAACCACAAATTTGTTGCGTATTCCACGACACACCTCATACCCATTGCGATTGCTTCGTTGCTGCCGAATTCAGCTCGCGCCGCCTCATGAGCCGAAGAAGCCAAGCCGAGCCCACAGTACTGCATATACAGACTTCGCTAGCGACCGCCGTATGTATGAAATGACATCTAATAATAATACAAAAATGCTTTAAAAATTCGCAAATAACTGTTGACTGTTTTGCTAACGCTCTGCTCGCGAGAACAACCGAAAAAAGTACGTACCCTTGTTCTCTCTCTGAGCAGCAGATTTCGTTTCTTTTCGTTTCGGTTTTCTGTTTGGCACTTTACGTTGAGCTGTTCGTGAGACGCTCTATTACCGAACATCGCACAATGAGAGATACGAGTGATGCTCGCACAGAGAACCTCACTAAAAGACCGATTGACTGAAAAAGTCAACCCAAACGGTCTGTTCAATGACACTACTCGACAAAACTCAACTTTTTTCCGCTCTCGCCCAAAATGACTTTTTCTGATAGATATGTTTATTTAAATTTTTTAAAGAACTATGGTTTTTTTTTCCAGGCTTACTTTTTATACCCGGTACTCGAAGAGTAAAAGGGTATATTAGATTTGTGGGGATAACGGTTGTGTGTAACGCCCAGAAGGAAGCGTTTCCGACCCCATAAAGTATATATATTCTTGATCAGCATCAATAGCCGAGTCGATATAGCCATGTCTGTCTGTCCGTCCGTCCGTCCGTCCGTCCGTCTGTCCGTCCTCATTAGCGCCTATATCTCAGAGACTATTAAAGCTAGAGCAACCAAGTTTTGTGTCCAGTCTCCTCTGTGATCACACTACTCAAAGTATATTTCAAAATTTCGCCCCGCCCCCTTCCGCCCCCGCAAAGAACGAAAGTCTGTGGCGTACACAATTTTGAAGATACGAGAAAACTAAAAACGCAGAATCATAGAGAAAGACCTAATCTATCAGAGTGTTGAATCTGGATCAGATCGGATCATTATTATAGCTACAATGAAGGAAACCATTTCGAAAGTCATCATTCCCTCTCGCTCTCTCTCACACGCGACCCCATCCGCTTTGCCCATTCGTATTTTGTGTCGCCTAGTTCTCAGAGACTATCAGAGCTAGAGCAATCAAACTTTCTATCCAAGCTCCTGTGATACCAAACCAGGACGAGTTTGTTTTAAAATTTTGCCACGCCCCTTTCCGCCCCCACAAAAAACGAAAATCAGTGGAATCCACAATTTCTAAGATAAATGAAAACCAAAAACGCAGAATCATTTAAAATTACCATATCTTCCAGATTGCCGAATATGGATCAGGTCGGATCAATATTATGGCCAGAAGAAACAAATTAAATTTCAGTGGCTACGCAACGCCTGCCAAGCGCTGACTCATGCCCTCTCCTCTCTGTCCTAAGCACTTGTACGTCTCAAATATGTAGTTATACATGTCTTGTAGAAATTTAGAAGCAGATGTAAAAATCATATGCAAACAAAATCGGAAACATGTATAATATTCCAAAAATTTACCTCATTTTTTGAAATATAATTAGTTGCCCATTTTTTTAATTTGTCCCTTTTGCGAACATATAATAAAATGCATAAATGCATAAAACCCATATATGTATGTACATATGTTTATACTGACTGAGTACCGGGTATAAGGTAGAGCCGCGGTCTTTGCCGCGGCTCACAACGTTCCCCCTCGTTTTTTTTTTTAAATTTGTTATCTTTTTTCATAGGTAGTGCTTCTATTTTTCACATAACTTAAGTTTCCTACAACTGGTTGTATTGAACTTTGCAGTTTTGAAAATAATATAAGTCCGATCCAGACACTTTGTAGCTGCAACTTAACGTCTGTAAGACATTAAGCTTTCATATTTTTTCGATATTTTTTCCCGAAATTTTTTACTTTGAAAACTCAGGAAATGTCGAAAAACAATTTGTTATTGCTAACATTTTTAGTTTTAGATAGACACATTAATTAGACGTCGCTTAAGGTATCGCTTTAAAAATCGATGGATAAACGGCCACGTTGCATGCGTTTGACCAAAATTTCGGCACGGATGCCGCTGTCTAAGCAGACACGGATCTGGAGAGCGTGCTGTCAATAAGCAACACGGAGAAAGAAATCCTTTCCCGCTCGCCGGAACCAGGAACCAGGTTTTCTTGCAGGGAAGGGCCGAAGCGTTCCAGGGAGGGGATGAAGGCTCTATCGCAATAAAAGGCATCCCTCAAGATCCTCAGCCGGCTCCAGAGCAAAGCCGAAATCTCCCAGGAGGAGAAAGCCATGCTAACCTTGGAGGGCAGACGCCACTTTTTACAGATGCCCCAAATGCGGGCGTCAATCGTCAAATATGCCCATAAGGTGGAGGAGATGTTAGCCAACAAGAGGCAACGTTCGGTCGAGAGTGCCACCAAAGACACTCCGGCGAGCAAGCGGCAACGCGAGCCCAAGGGAGCAGCCCCCCCGCCGAAAGTGTCAAAACCACCCCAACAAACTCCCGAAGTCGAAGACGGTGAGTGACGCGGCCAAACGACATCTGATCGTGGTGCTCATTGACCGAAACGACGAGAATGGGAAGACGACGGCAGCTCAGTGGAAGTTAGTACACGCGTGGCTAGTCGACGCACGGTTTGCGCGGTTTGAGGAGAGCCCCTCAGCCCCCATGCCCACCTTTGATGGTGCTAGATGGTTGAATGGGGTAAAAGCTTAGATGGCTGACTCAAACTGTCTGTCAACTGGACGCGATGTGGGATGGGGCAAAGCTGGAGGTGGTGAACAGGGAGCTAGCCCCGTCTATACCAAAGGCGAAGGTACTCTTCCCCATCGTGATCCAAGGAGACAGCGCACCCAGCGCCCTGCTGAGGCTCCTACAGCGTCAAAACCCGGAGATACCCACAGGGAACTGGAAGGTATTACATACTGCGAGCCCATTATCCAACGAGAGGGGGGTCAGTGTGTAAACCTCAAAATAAATAAGGAGGCGGAGGACCTCCTATACCACAGATTTGGGAAGATGGCGTGGGGCATGGGCAGCGTATAAGTGCGCCTAAAGAAACGCCACCCCGGGGATAAAGACGCGCACACCTGCAAGCAGGCGAGGTAGAGAAAGACTTGGGTCTGGAAACCATCGTGGAGGCCGCCCAGGGGCTTGCGCTTCACGACTACCACCAGGAAGAGGACGGTGACCTGACGCTGGTTGTCAACCCGTCGAGCGAAGCTGAGCCAGCCACCCATGACGTTGAGTGAGCTGCAGCTCAACCTCCAGAAAAGCAAAGTAGCATCGGCGGAGCTCCTCATAGCCAAGGAGCAAGGGCCCGTCGATATAGCTCTGGTCCAGGAGCCATGGATTGCATCAGACAACTCAGTGAACGGACTAAAGTCCTCAAATGATAACTTTTTTTACACAAGATCGGTAAGCAGAAACAGAACCATCGTACTTGTACGAAAGGGAATCCATGTTCACCTTATGTCTCATTACAGCTCAGATGACCTAGCAGTAGTAATGCTGGAAAGCGATTAGAAGCGCTTCTTGGTCATCTCCTGCTACATGGCATACGACAGGTCTGCACCACCTGAAGAACTAAGGAGTCTAGTGGAAGAAGCCGACTCCAAGGACCACCAACTACTCATTGGTACCGACGCAAATGCCCATCACAGTGTATGGGGAAGTATCAATGACCGAGGAGAGTCATTCCTAGATTGCATACTACCAACTAATAGAAGTAGTAGTACTAGAACTAGTAGAAGTAGCAAACGTGGGGGAGGAATACACCTACGTAGGTCCCACCTCATCAAACGTGCTAGATCTTACTCTCGTAATGGGAAAGAGTACCACAGTGTCTGAATGGAGAGACATCAAAAGACCAATATTCTCAGATCATAGGTACATTCAGTTCAAGCACGAATTTAAACACACTTCGAAGGTAACAGTCTATAGGAACCCCCGGAACACAAACTGAAAAAAGTTCAGAAAGGCGGTTACCTCGAAGCTCGCGAATCCGGGGTCAGTGCAATCTGCGGAGGACATAGAGAAGTCCCTTGAGTCTCCATCCGAGGATCTACTAGATTCGCATCATGCCCGCCGTCAAGAACGAAAAAGAGGACCAAGTCACTCTGGTAGAGCAGGGACCTCTCCCTCCTAAGAAACAACCTCAGGGAATTCTTCAAGCTCGCCAAACAAACGAACGAAAAGTTCATAAACGCGTAAGACAAGAATCTACTCAGGAATTATAAGAAAGAGGCACAACGCAGCTCGTGGAGGAACTTCCACTCCAACATCGAGATGGTGCCTTAAACGGCAAGACTTAGGAAGCTGTTTTCAAAGCAACCTACTATAAAGAGTCAGCTCAAGCTCAACAACGGACAATGGTCAGAGAGCAGTGAAGAAGCCCTGACAGCACTAATGGAGGCGCACTTCCCAGGATGCACCGAGGTCACTGATGCCACAACGCATCAAGACCTAGCAACAGAGGAACAAACCCTCCCCACAGGCCTAATAACCCACAAGAAAATCCAATGGGCCATAGTTTCTTTTACGGTCATTTTAGCACCTGGACTGGATGGAATATTCCCAGCCATGTTGCTGGTGACCAAAGAGGTGATCACCCCATGGCTTTTCGCTATATATACGGCTTGCTTAAGGACATATCCCTATCCAATGGAGATCTTCTAGAGTTGTCTTCCTCCCGAAGGCAGGAAAGTGCAGCCATGTTAGTCCCAAGGATTATAGACCAATAAGCATCACCTTCTTTCTACTAAAAACAATGCAATAGCTGCTGGAGCTACACATCAGGAAGGAAGTAGGGGGTTGACTGATGTCAACCAGCCAGCATGCTTACACCAAAGGAAAATCGGTGCAAACAGCACTACACTCTCTAGTAGCTACCGTAGAGAAAGCCCTCAACACCAAGAAATATACACTAGCAGTATTTGTTGATATATCCGGAGCATTAAATAACGTGGCCACAAGCGTAATAATGGATCGCCTAAAAGCAACCAACACACACCCAACAATCAACCACTAGATAAAGAACCTCCTAGGTGTTAGACGGGTTCATTCAAAATGGGGCACCGCCTCAATGGCCAAGGGGGCACACAGAGGCACACCTCAAGTTGGAGTCCTGTCGCCCCTCCTGTGGAATCTGGTCGTCAACGACCTAATCGAGAAATTCGAAAGGAAGACCCCAAAAATAACAGCCTATGCAGATGACATAAGCATACTTATTACGGGAGTATGTCCATCGACCCTCAGCTCCATAATGGAAAGTACACTCAGGGAAATATGTGAGTGGGCGGACTAAGTAGGACTTAATATCAACGCGGACAAGACGGACTTCATCCTCTTCACCAAGAGGTACAAGGTACTGGCATGGACCCCCCCGAAAGTTAATCAATCAAGGCTAACCCCAAAAACACAAGTCAAATACCTCGGCACAGAATTGGATAGCAAGCTGGCATGGATACCCAATGTAGTTGAAAGGGTGATGTCGGGTCAAGCAGCATAAACCATCCTAAGTTATAGCAAGTGGTGCGGTCCAAAGTAAATGCACATCTCGATGTCAATTATTGCAATGCCCACTGTAAAATCGTTTGTTACCGCATATGCCTACGCACGGCAGCGGCTTTCTTTCGCATACTTATGTATAAGCATTTTTTGTACTCGACTTAGCAGCAGCCCGAAATGCTCTAGCTCTCTAATAATCGCACTCTCTCCCGCTCGTTAAGCGTTAAATCTCAACAGCTAGTCAAAAAGCTCACTAGCTTAAAAGGTGAAGAAGGTCACCATTGCGCTGTATGCATCGGTGGTGCGACCAACTCTGCTGTATGGAGTCTTAGTATGATGGAAAGCTACCGGGAAGGAGACGTACCACAAGCTTATGGAAAAGACTCAGCGACATGCTCTGCTCTGTTTCACGGGGGCAATGAAATCAACCCCAACAAAAGCACTCGAGACCATACTTGGAATTGATCCCCTAGACATCCACGCTCGTCTGACGGTGGTCCTTCCAGTTACAAACTGTTGCGTTCTCTTTACCAGGTGCAATTGTTGACTTTAACCAAGACGAACAAAATGACACTTTCTCTGTTTTAATTGATAAACTGAACGTATACTTTTCTCCAAAATAACGTTAGCTATATCCATTCAGACGAGCTATCAACCATTGGATCTTTCCTGTTAAGGGGGATCGTAAAATTATTCCGGTATCACTTCGGAGACATGTACTTGAGTTAGCCCATAAGGGGCATCCTGGAGAATCAGCCATGAAGCGACATCTGAGATCAAAAGTGTGGTGGCCACAAATAGACCGCGATGCAGAACAATTTGTAAAAACTTGCCACTATTGTATATTGGTATCTCGTCCAATCAACCATGCGTCAATGAGCACGACACTTGTCCCAAATGGCCCATGGATCCTAACCTAACAATGAATTCATTTTAGTCTTCATGGATTACTTTTCCAGATATATGGTGTTGCTGGTTCATTAGAGTTGGTTACTGGTTTAAATTAAAATTTTAAATTTAGAGCTGTCCCCATGTTCCCACCCCTTAGACTTATCATCCTGCTATCGATATTTCAAAAAAATAACTGTTGTCACGAAGTCGCGTCTGCGATCACTAAAAAGAGGAAGAAGAGGCAGTGTGTGGAGGAAAACCATTGCACGACAACACAACCTAATAAACCCCATACTCTACCTAGTTTAAGTTTGCTTAAATTTAAATAAATGTATTACCAGTGTGTGGAAAAAGCGGGTCTATTTGGTGTTGTGGTTCTTATTTGCCACACGGAGTGGCAACATCTTTATTAATTTTTCTATTTTGACCGTCCAAGAGTTATTCGGCGTCGATGAAATTTATACATACATTCACAGATGAATCAGCGCAGCAAGAAAATGTTAGAATTTGATTCAAGCGACATGCCCGGTACGTCTACACCGATGCCAAACCGTGGATCGAACCGTGGATCAAACTCGGAGGACAGTATGGAATCCGACAAGGAGGTTACAATGGTGGAACCAAAGTAAAAGGAATCGAAAAATGATAATTTGCGAGATTTAATGGATATGATGAAAAGCATAAAAAAAGATCAATGAATGATCACTAGAATGAAAGATTAACTAAATGACCAAATCGATGGTCAGGCAAACTAAGTTGCGTTGTTGGAGGAGCGATTGATGATCATGTGCAAAAATGAAATTAGATCTGCATGTGAAACAATGGGAGAAGGAGCAAAGCGTATATTAGTACACCCGGTGCAGCCAAATTAATTCCCGCATAAGCAAGACAACAGGGAGATCACGGCAAATAAAAGTGCAAACAAGCTCGGTGCCATTAAGGGCACACACAGTCTTGGTGCCATTGGAGGCACACATGACCACAGTGCCATTGAGGGCACAAACAATCTTGGTGCCATTGGAGGCACACACAATTTCACAAAATTTTGAAGGCGCACATGATCTCGGTGCCATTGAAGGCACACACGATCTCGGGGCCATTGGAGGCATACACGATATTGATGACATTGAGGGCACATCCAATCTTCGCGCTGCTGGAGGTGCTCATGGTTCTGGCGCTACTGGAGGCCCACCCAATCCTGGCGCTTCTGGAGGTGCTCATGGTTTTGGCACTGCTTGAGGCGCAAATGGTGCTGGCTTCAGCGCTGCTATAGAAGCATCTGAAAGTCACCCTTTTCGAAACATTGATGTCGACAGAAATATCGGTATGTACAGGTTTGATAATGCTGGTGGGGACAATTGGCATGGTGACATTAATAGTAATTTGTTTGAATATCAGCACTCCCGAAATATAAACCCACGAAAATTGCTAGATTTACCAGAATTTTATGGCCAGTATTCTCCACAATGTTTTGGGAATCATCAAATGCATATAGGTATACAAATTTTTAGAATCTGTTGAGGTTGCAAAAAGGTCTGAAGGGAGGTTCGAGAGAAGAAGTTAAGGGCCTATTAATTAATCCTGTAAATGTTGATTTTATTATGCAACGACTACAGTTTACATATGGAAGGCCAGAAATGTTAACTAGCAGTCAAATGAATATGGTTAATCAAATAGCACCTGTAACAGAGAACAATTTAGAAAATCTTGTTGTATTGCTTCTAGAGTAGATAATTTAGTTCTATTTTTGAAGTCAGCTAATGCTACTGAACATTTACAAAATCCGTCTCTGATAGAAAGTTTGGTCGGAAAGATGCCACTTAGCAAAGGTATTCAATGGGTTGAATTTTCATCGCAGATACAGTCCTATCCCAATTTGGACAACTTTAGCAACTGGCTGAGCAATTTGGCCAGAAGTATACTAAGAGAAACGATTACAGGCCCAATTCACTTTAAACAGTCGAAGGGTGAATATAAAGGTCCACAAAAATCTATTTTGCATTCTTCCAAAAAATAATCAAATCGAAACAAAGTGGAATGTTATAAATGTCAGGGTGAACATTTTATACCCGGTACTCGAAGAGTATAGGGGTATATTAGATTTGTGCGGATAACGGTTGTGTGTAACGCACAGAAGGAAGCGTTTCCGACCCCATAAAGTATATATATTCTTGATCAGCATCAATAGCCGAGTCGATATAGCCATGTCTGTCTGTCCGTCCGTCTGTCCGTCTGTCCGTCCGTCTTCATTTGCGCCTATATCTCAGAGACTATTAAAGCTAGAGCAACCAAGTTTTGTATCCAGTCTCCTGTGTGATCACACTACTCCAAATGTAATTTAAAATTTCGCCCCGCCCCTTTCCGCCCACACAAAGGACGAAAGTCTGTGGCGTACACAATGTTGAAGATACGAGAAAACTAAAAACGCAGAATCATAGAGAATGCCCATTTCTATCAGAGTGTTGAATCTGGATCAGATCGGATCATTATTATAGCTACAATGA
Organism: Drosophila algonquin; assembly: GCA_035041765.1. NCBI lineage: Eukaryota > Metazoa > Arthropoda > Insecta > Diptera > Drosophilidae > Drosophila > Drosophila algonquin. The sequence continues at coordinate 3,309 of JAWNKY010002323.1, read as the reverse complement.
AGGAAACCATTTCGAAAGTCATCATTCCCTCTCGCTCTCTCTCACACGCGACCCCATCCGCTTTGCCCATTCGTATTTTGTGTCGCCTAGTTCTCAGAGACTATCAGAGCTAGAGCAACTAAACTTTCTATCCAAGCTCCTGTGATACCAAACCTGAACAAGTGTATTTCAAAATTTTGCCACGCCCCTTTCCGCCCCCACAAAAGACGAAAATCTGTGGAATCCACAATTTTTAAGATAAATGAAAACCAAAAACGCAGAATCATGAAAAATTACCATTTCTACCAGATTACCGAATCTGGATCAGATCGGATCAATATTATGGCCAGAAGAAACAAATTAAATTTCAGTGGCTACGCAACGCCTGCCAAGCGCTGACTCATACCCCCTCCCTCTCTCTCCTAAACACTTGTACGTCTCAAATATGTAGTTATACATGTCATGTAGAAATGTAGGCGCAGATATACTAAGCATGTGTAAACAAAAATGGAAACATGTATAAAAATTCCAAAAAATTCATTTTTTTAATTTAAATATTATTTTTGTCCCTTTTGAGAACATATAATAAATTTCATAAATCGTAGGCTCATATATGTATGTATATATATACTGACTGAGTACCGGGTATAAGGTGGAGCCGCGGCCTTTGCCGCGGCTCACAACGTTCCCTCTCGTTTTAAATAAATTTGAACAGTATTTAAAGGTTGGACAAAAAGAAAAATGGAAAATCGTCATTTCGATTGTGTTATGGTTTTCTTCGAAAGGAAAACACTCTGACAATTTGCAAATACCAACGCGAGTGTAAGAAAGATGGATGCAAGAGGAAGCATGTGTCTTTACACCTAGACGACTCTTAAATAGAAGAGAAAGTTGAGGCTACGAGGCTAAGATAAATACGATTAAGCCAAGCACTCCAAAATTGCTTTTCAAGGTTTTGGCTGTAGAAATTGTGGTACCAAAAAACAAGATCATTGGAAAGTACGCACTTTTAGACGAAGGATCGTCTGCCTCATTGATAAACGAGAGGTTAGCAGATATGCTGGGCGTACGGGAATCAAAGAGAAAGTGGACTCTCCACTGGATAGAAAATCACGCCAAAAAGTTTTTATGTATGGAATGCAATCTTCGAATTAGAGCACCTGGAGCTGATAAAAGATGGCTACGTATAACAGGGAATTCAGTACCTCCTTTAGATCTTTCCTTGCAGTCAGTCGTAGTTGAGAAACTTGCTGAAAAATACACACGGCTAAAAAGTCCTATGATTTTGATTGGAATTAATAATTGTCATTTGATAGCCAACATCAAAAGTATTTATTTAGATAAAAAACTAATTGCAGCTACAACGCCGTTGGGCTGGCTTGTGTATGGCTCGAATGGAGACGAAAAGATTGGTGTAAAACTACTTTCGGTGGTCCTACATTCAAGAAAACTCGGACCAAGATATCCATGACATAATAGCAAATTACTTCACAACGGATAACTTTGAAGTAAAGGTACCTATAAAGCCATTGGAATCAGCGGATATATCTATAGCAAGGGATATATTAAAGAACAAAACTAGAAATCTAGAAGGTTTTAACGAGACTGGACTCCTTTGGAAGGAAGATGTGGTTATATTCCCGGATAGCTACAACATGGCTCTTAAGAGGTTGCATGGGGTAAAGAACAAAAAGCACGGATTAGGAAAGATGGAAGAATATGGAAATAATATGATTTTGTTCAAAAAGGATACTCTGTTAAGATGTCGGAGCAAGAAGCTGCTCGTATTGAACCAAGGACCTGGTATTTACCGCAGTTCGGTGTTGTTAACATAAACAAGCCCAAGAAAATGAGATTGGTTTTCGATGCAGCCGCGACGATCAATTGTGTTTCCCTAAATACCATGCTTTTAAAGGGACCTGATGAAAACCCACCATTGACGACGATTCTTTTCAAATTTCGACAAGGAAAGTTTGCAGTATGTGCTGATATAAAGGAAATGATACAAGTGCAAGTCCGAAAAGAGGATCAGGATTCTTTAAGATTCCTTTGGAAACATGGCAATGCTTATGCTGTCCTTATATTTGAAACAGCATGCTCTCCTTGTTGTGCCCAATACATAAAGAATATCAACGTACAAAACGCTGAATGTTACAGGGAGGAAGTAATCGATGCCATTCGGACAAAGCATTACGTAGATGACTTTGTTGCTAGTTTTAAATCCGAACAAGAAGCCCTTCAAATCAGTCAGGAAGTCAAGAGAGTTCATAAGATGGGAAAATTTGAACTCAGGGGCTTTGTATCTAATTCGAATCGAATTCAGGAATTGCTTAATGATAGGAAGGAAAACGATTCTGTAGCACAAACCGTCCAAATGAGTAATGAATTAACAGACAAGATTTTAGGCATGTATTGGGATAGTAAGTCCGACAAGTTTGTATTCGATCTCAACCGTGTCGACAAAAAAATTGTAAAAGGAAAGAAGTGTCCTACTAAGCGGCAACTACTAAGTCTAGTCATGTCTGTATTTGATTCCTTCGGAACGTTAGCGGACTTAATGATACACGGAAAAATCGTGATACATGATGTTTGGAGGACTGGAATACATTGGAATGATTTATTACCGGAAAATTTATTTTCAAAATTCAAGATTTGGGTACTTCAGTTAGAACAAGTAAAACATTTTCAATTGGATAGATGCTTTGTGCCAGAATTCCTGTCAACAAAGGATAATTACATATTTTCGTTGATGCAAGCAAGCAAGCCTTCGCAACCGAAGCATATTGGCGCATAACTTGTGGTGGAAATAAGAAATTAGTCTTTATTACAAGAAAGACAAGCGCACCGTTGAATATGTTATAAATTCCCAGACTGGAGTTACAAGCAGCAGTGTTGGGTACACGTATGAAAAAAACCATTTTAGAAAGTTATGACGTGGCTGTGTATAAAACAACACTGTGGTCAGACTCGAGAACTGTCATTTCTTGGATTAAATCAGATCATCGACAGTTTAAGCCGTTCGTTGCCCATCGGGTTAGCGAAATACTGGAATCGACATCTGAAATTGGGTGCCAATGTGTGCCTACGCAATTTAACACAGCGGACAAGGCAACAAAGTCTAGCCATTGCCCAAAGAACACTGTTGAAAGCGAATGGATAAGCGGTCCCGAATTTTTGCTTGATGGAAAGGTTACCTCGCCGACGATGGAGTACAGTAACAGGTTAATTCTTCCACAGATGACTGTACTGAGAGTCGTAAAATCACAACGATAGTAAAAACTAACCAGTTTGTAGATATCAATAGATTCTCAAACTATCTACGTTTGAGAC
>JAWNKY010002319.1:0-27196 GCA_035041765.1 Drosophila algonquin | reverse complement strand
GAATACGTTGCTGCCACTCGGCTGACCGCTAAAGACTAAACTTAAGTATCCTAAACTCCTAAAGGCAAGCCCTTCGCTGCCGCCCACGACGCTGGTTGCTATCCAGCCAAAGTGCTGACCCAGCGCCTCTTGAGTGGTGTTTGTTGACGGCTGGCATCCGGGCGATCGGTCGCGCCGACCGCGATCCCACAGATGACGAAAACTGCTTATTCGACAATAATGCAGAGTCCGCTCCATCCAGTGGCAGATTCAGTTAACTCTCGTTAACTTATACGTGTTTTTATACCCGGTACTCGAAGAGTAAAAGGGTATATTAGATTTGTGGGGATAACGGTTGTGTGTAACGCCCAGAAGGAGGCGTTTCCGACCCCATAAAGTATATATATTCTTGATCAGCATCAATAGCCGAGTCGATATAGCTATGTCTGTCTGTCCGTCCGTCTGTCCGTCCGTCCGTCTGTCCGTCTGTCCGTCTGTCCGTCTTCATTTGCGCCTATATCTCAGAAACTATTAAAGCTAGAGCAACCAAGTTTTGAATCCAGTCTCCTGTGTGATCACACTACTCCAAATGTGTTGCAAAATTTCGCCCCGCCCCTTTCCGCCCGCACAAAGGACGAAGGTCTGTGGCATGCACAATTTTGAAGATACGAGAAAACTAAAAACGCAGAATCATAGAGAAAGACCATTTCTATCAGAGTATTGAATCTGGATCAGATCGGATCATTATTATAGCTACAATGAAGAAAACCATTTCGAAAGTCATCGTTCCCTCTCGCTCTCTCTCACACGCGGCCCTGTCTGCTTTGCTTATTCGTATAAATGAGCGCCTAGATCTCAGAGACTATAAGAGCTAGAACAACCAAACTTTCTATCCAATCTCCTGTGATATCGAACCAGCACAAGTGTATTTCAAAATTTTGCCACGCCCCTTTCCGCCCCCACAAAGGACGAAAATCTGTGGAATCCACAATTTTTAAAATACAAGAAAACCAAAAACGCAGAATCATGGAAAATTACAATATCTACCAGATTGCCGAATCTGGATCAGATCGGATCAATATTATGGCCAGAAGAAACAAATTAAATTTCAGTGGCTACGCAATGCCTGCCAAGCGCTGACTCATGCCCCTCCCTCTCTCTCCTAAACACTTGTACGTCTCAAATATGTAGTTATACATGTCATGTAGAAATGTAGGCGCAGATATACAAAGCATATGTACAAAAAAATGAAAACATGTATAAAAATTCAAAAAAATTAATTTTTTTAATTTAAATATTGTTTTTGTCCCTTTTGAGAACATATAATAAATTTCATAAATCTTAGGCTCATATATGTATGTATATATATACTGACTGAGTACCGGGTATAAGGTAGAGCCGCGGCCTTTGCCGCGGCTCACAACGTTCCCTCTCGTTTTTAATTCATTGCAATGTTATATTCTTGTGAATCCTTGTGCGCTTGTAATGTACAGTTTACTAAGTACCGTTACTTTGCATATTCTCTTTTCTTATCTCTTTCCTTAAATTCTATGCAATTTTTTGGTTCAACTGAATAGGTTTAGTTAAATGATTTTCAGTTTGTGATGAAATTCGGCGGTATATTGACACACTTTTTTTGGAATTTCAAAGTTTAATATTTTTTCTTTATGATTAATGAAATATGGGTCGCGGAGAGCAATTGTCCGAGTACGAAAGAGGACAAATCGAAACCTATAATGAAAGTGGTCTTAGTCATCGCAAAATCTCACAAAAAATTGGAAGAAGTCAAAATGTTGTGAGTAACTTTTTAAGGAACAAATCCGAATATGGCCAAAATATGAAAGGCGGAGTCAAATACGCGACCACAGTGGCAGACACCCAAAATTAAGGAAATTTGTGGTGTTAAAGCAAGTGTGTCTACTGTAAGACGTGTGATTTTTTCGGCTGATCATATTAAGCGATTGAAACTTAAAAAAAACCACCTTTAAATGATGCACGTAAAGCTTCATGACTGCAATTTGCGCGCAAGCACATGGGCTGGATGAAGGAATGGCACAAAGTAGTCTTTTCCGACGAAAAGAAATTTAATGTAGACGGCCCAGATGGCTACAACTATTACTACCATGATCTTCGAAAAGAAGAGCATTTCCTGAGTCGTCGTCACTCGTGTGAAGGAGGTGTAATGGTGTGGGGATCGGTATCAGTTTATGGTACTTGCGACCTTGAATTTGTAACTTCCAAAATGAACGCGGAAACCTATAAATTCATAATCCAGAAGGCGTTTCCTCACTATACAAATATATTTCACTCTCTGCAGTGGACTTACCAGCAAGATAACGCTCCTATTCACAGTGCTAAGGTGGTAAAAAAATGGATTAAGGCTCAAAAGGTGGACTTGCTAGAATGGCCTCCATATTCGCCTGACCTTAATATAATGGAAAATGTGTGGGGGTTGTTATCTCACAAAGTATTTGAAGGAGGCAGACAATTTGACAGCAAGGAAACTTTAGTTGCGGCGATTAAAGCGGCCTGGACAACAATTGCAATGCAAATATGTATTACAAAATTTGTATAGCACCCTACCCACCCGTTTATTTGAAGTTATTTCCAACAAAGGAGGGTTCACACATTATTGAACTTAGATTAAAATTCTTTAAAAATGTACTATACTGCAAGTAAAAAGCAAAAAATTTGAAAATGGGCCTTATTTTTTCATTAGTTTGAATATATTGTACGTTGAACCTATTCAGATGACTGAAAAAAAAACATTATTTTTGTTACTATTTCAGAATACCTATATACCCGGTACTCAGTCAGTATATATGTACATACTCGTACATACATTTATGAGCCTACGATTTCTGAAATTTATTATATGTTTGCAAAAGGGACGAACAAATTTTGGGCAAAAAATAATATTTCAGAAAATGAATATAAATCATTTTTGGAATATTATACATGTTTCCGATTTTGTTTGCATATGATTTTTACATTTGCTTCTAAATTTCTACATGACATGTATAACTACATATGTATTTGAGACGTACAAGTGTTTAGGACAGAGAGGGAGGGAATGAGTCAGCGCTTGGCAGGCGTTGCGTAGCCACTGAAATTTAATTTGTTTCTTCTGGCCATAATATTAACCCGACCTGATCCATATTCGGCAATCTAATAGATATGGTAATTTCCCATGATTCTACGTTTTTGGTTTTCATTTATCTTAAAAATTGTGGATTCCACAGATTTTCGTCTTTTGTGGGGGCGGAAAGGGGCGTGGCAAAATTTTAAAACAAACTCGTCCGGGTTTGGTATCACAGGAGCTTGGATAGAAAGTTTGGTTGCTCTGGCTTTTATAGTCTCTGAGAACTAGGCGACACAAAATACGAATGGGCAAAGCGGATGGGGTCGCGTGTGAGAGAGAGCGAGAGGGAATGATGACTTTCGAAATGGTTTCCTTCATTGTAGCTATAATAATGATCCGATCTAATCCAGATTCAACACTCTGATAGAAATGGTCTTTCTCTATGATCCTGCTTTTTTAGTTTTCTTGTATTTTAAAAATTGTGTATGCCACAGACTTTCGTCCTTTGTGGGGACGGAAGGGGGCGGGGCGAAATTTTGAAATATACTTTGAGTAGTGTGATAACACAGGAGACTGAATACAAAACTTGGTTACTCTAGCTTTAATAGTCTATGAGATATAGGCGCAAATGAAGACGGACAGACGGACGGACGGACAGACGGACAGACAGACATGGCTATATCGACTCGGCTATTGATGCTGATCAAGAATATATATACTTTATGGAGTCGGAAACGCTTCCTTCTGGGCGTTACACACAACCGTTATCCCCACAAATCTAATATACCCCTATACTCTTCGAGTACCGGGTATAATAAATAAAGAACAAATATTACATTTATGAAAATTAAAATTTTGGCATCTATTTGATATACGACTTGAGAGTTATAGAAAAAAATTCATGTCAATCGGAATATTGGTTTAGGAATTTCAGACTAATTCCTACCTCGGTGATTATGAACCTATTCAGTTGAGTGGCAGTGTATGTATGTATATATGTACTGACTGAGTACCGGGTATAAGGTAGAGCCGCGGCCTTTGCCGCGGCTTACAACGTTCCCTCTCGTTAATTTTATTGAGGCTTATTGGCTCGCTCGCTCTCTGTGTTTTGCTTCTTAAATTTCAGTCTGTTGTGAACAGTTGTGAGCGGAGCATCTCCGCGGACGATTTTTTCGTGTTCCCTCAGACTTTTTTGCGTATTTACAATGTTAACAATTTTATTATAAAAGATATAAAATAAACATTATTTGCAATTTATAATTTTGTCTGTTATACTCATTATTTGCAAACGCATTACTCCTTTGAGACTCTTTCTCACAACGCATTTGTGAGTCTCTCTCTCTCTCTCTCTCTCTTCTGTCATTTTGAATACCTTCTTATTCCTCTCTATAAGCCTACCTTGTTTACTATGCCTTGAGTAACACACTCATGCGCCTCTCCCTCAATTCCGTCCCTCCCTCATTGCACTAAGAACACCATCTCTCTCTCTAGCACCAATACAAATATGAGACAGCCCGTGTCTGAAACGAAGCGAATAGGAGCTAGGAAGCTAGGAGACAAGCAGTAGCCGATAACCAACGGTAAAGTGCAAAGAAGACACGAAAGGGACTCAGCGAGCAAGCTGACGGAGAATAACTGAAATACACTGCAAACAATTCCAAGACCCGACAGGGCCATCCTGACCTTTACACGTCCCCGTGTAATCATTTCAATGCAGCAATAAATAGATTGGGCATAACATAATACAATTTGTCATCATTCAATAACAATTATTGGCTACTGTAATATCATTAAAACTATTAGGACATAGATCATCATTCATTTCCTTCCCTCTAAATTGCTTTCCTTTCATTTTCTCTTGTAAGTTCTTATCCAATACCAATTACATTATTTTTTTCTTCCACACAGTCTCACCGACTCTTCTTATTTTCTTTACTTTACATAAAATGACTTTACTAAAAACTCACAATTGCCACCTTATAGACCTTTGCTTGATACTCAATTCAGACCTCATGGCCGACAGATAATCATCATTCATTTTTCAAGTCTCACCTAGACTCTTCGTCCCACCTGGATGGAACTCTGTACAGTCACACCTGACTCTTCATCCCACCTGGACGGAACTCTTTACAGTCACACCTGACTCTTCATCCCACATGGACGGAACTCTTTACAGTCACACCAGACTCTTCATCCCACCTGGATGGAACCCTTTACAGTCACACCTGAGTCTTCATCCCATCTGGACGGAAATCTATACAGTCACACCTGACTCTTCATCCCACCTGGACGGAACTCTTTCATATAAAATCATTTCATCGTCTCAACTAGACGGCACTCTCCAAACATAACATATTTTCATCGTCTCAACTAGACGGCACTCTTCAAACATTATTATACCCGGTACTCGAAGAGTAAGGGGTATATTAGATTTGTGGGGATAACGGTTGTGTGTAACGCCCAGAAGGAAGCGTTTCCGACCCCATAAAGTATATATATTCTTGATCAGCATCAATAGCCGAGTCGATATAGCCATGTCTGTCTGTCCGTCCGTCTGTCCGTCCGTTTTCATTTGCGCCTATATCTCAGAGACTATTAAAGCTAGCGCAACCAAGTTTTGTATCCAGTCTCCTGTGTGATCACACTACTCCAAATGTAATTTAAAATTTCGCCCCGCCCCTTTCCGCCCACACAAAGGACGAAAGTCTGTGGCGTACACAATGTTGAAGATACGAGAAAACTAAAAACGCAGAGTCATAGAGAATGCCCATTTCTATCAGAGTGTTGAATCTGGATCAGATCGGATCATTATTATAGCTACAATGAAGGAAACCATTTCGAAAGTCATCATTCCCTCTCGCTCTATCTCACACGCGACTCCATCCGCTTTGCCCATTCGTATTTTGTGACGCCTAGTTCTCAGAGACTATAAGAGCTAGAGCAACCAAACTTTCTATCTAAGCTCCTGAGATACCAAACCTGCACAAGTGTATTTCAAAATTTTCCACGCCTCTTTCCGCCCCCACAAAAGACGAAAATCTGTAGAATCCACAATTTTTAAGATAAATGAAAACCAAAAACGTAGAATCATGGAATATTGCCATATCTACCAGATTGCCGAATCTGGATCAGGTCGGATCAATATTATGGCTAAAAGAAACAAATTAAATTTCAGTGGCTACGCAACGCCTGCCGAACGCTGCTCATTCCCTCTCTCTAGTACTGTGAGTACCGGGTATAAGGTAGAGCCGCCGCCTTTGCCGCGGCTCAAAACGTTCCCCCTCGTGTATAATCTAGTTCGTTCCCTGCTATTCCTACATGCCCGGGCACCCAGAGTAGTTTGAATTTGGGGAAGGTTTTTTGCATAATATTGCGAGCGTATGAGGGGTAATGTTCGTTGTTGTTTGTGTTGTTAATTGCGTCTATTGCAGAGAGTGAGTCGGTGCATATGCAGAATTTACCTCTTTTACTTTTTATACCCGGTACTCGAAGATTATAGGGGTATATTAGATTTGTGGGGATAACGGTTGTGTGTAACGCCCAGAAGGAAGCGTTTCCGACCCCATAACGTATATATATTCTTGATCAGCATCAATAGCCGAGTCGATATAGCCATGTCTGTCTGTCCGTCTGTCCGTCTTCATTAGCGCCTATATCTCAGAGACTATTAAAGCTAGAGCAACCAAGTTTTGAACCTGTCTTCTTTGTTATCATACTACTCCAAGTGTATTTCAAAATTTCGCCCCGCCCCTTCCGCCCCCACAAAGGACGAAAGTCTGTGGCATACACAATTTTGAAAATACAAGAAAACTAAAAACGCAGGATCATAGAGAAAGACCATTTCTATCAGAGTGTTAAATCTGGATCAGATCGGATTATTATTATAGCTACAATGAAGAAAACCATTTCGAAAGTCATCATTCCCTCTCGCTCTCTCTCACACGCGACCCCATCCGCTTTGCCCATTCGAATTTTTTGACGCCTAGTTCTCAGAGACTATAAGAGCTAGAGCAACCAAACTTTCTATCCAAGCTCATGTGATACCAAACCAGCACGAGTTTGTTTTAAAATTTCGCCACGCCCCTTTCCGCCCCCACAAAAGACGAAAATCTGTGGAATCCACAATTTTTAAGATAAATGAAAACCAAAAACGTAGAATCATGGAAAATTACCATATCTACCAGATTGCCGAATCTGGATCAGGTGGGATCAATATTATGGCCAGAAGAAACAAATTAAATTTCAGTGGCTACGCAACGCCTGCCAAGCGCTGGCTCATGCCCTCTCTCTCTCTGTCCTAAACACTTGTACGTCTCAAATACATATGTAGTTATACATTCCATGTAGAAATTTAGAAGCAGATGTAAAAATCATATGCAAACAAAATCGGAAACATGTATAATATTCCAAAAATTTACTTCATTTTTTGAAATATTATTTTTTGCCCATTTTTTTAATTTGTCCCTTTTGCGAACATATAAGAAATTGCATAAATCGCAAGCTCATACATATATGTATGTAAATATGTATATACTGACTGAGTACCGGGTATAAAGTAGCGGCAAAGGCCGCGGCTCACAACGTTCCCCCTCGTTTAGTTTAAGTATTATGTTAAAGTCGTCCGCGTAGGCGCTTAGGCTGATGTTTGGGTGTAGGGTTAGCTTTTCAGCGAGTTTGTTGTAAGCTATTACAAATAGGATCACTGAGAGTGGCGAGCCCTGGGGGATGCCGTTGTGGATGGGGTGGAAGGGGGAGAGGTTGGTGTTTATTCGTACTGTAATTTTCCTGTTCTTCATGAAGTTTTTTATGTAGTTTAATATTTTGGGTCCCGTTTTCCATTCCGTGAGTTGGTCAAGTATTGAGTGTAGTCCGATTCTGTCAAAAGCTTTTATAAAGTCTAGGGATATTATAGACGTATGGTTTCTACTGGAGATGGATCTTGTTAGTAGATGGTCTATCAACAGTAGACTGTCTATAGCAGATTTCCCCTTCTTGAAACCTGTTTGACTGTTATGGATTAGTTTGTCGTTAGAAACAAACCACCACAGTCGCTTTGCTATTATTTTGTCTAGGGCCTTTGAAAGACATGAGTTCAGTGATATTGGTCGGTAGGAGTTTAGTGCGGTTTTGTCTGTGTTGGGTTTTAAGATTGGGACTATTATACTATTCTTGTAAACTTGGGGGATGTAATTGTTTAGTATAGAGTTTTGGAGGTTGGTAATTCGATATTTTGTTTTCCTGTCCAAATTTTTTATCATGGCGTAGTTTACTCTGTCGAGTCCGGGTGTATTTCCTTTAATGTGTTTAGAGCTGACGTGAATTCGACTAGTGTTATTTCTTTCTCTAATTCTGTAGCTCTCTTTCTGGGGACATACATATGTATGTGGGGTTGAGTGGGTGACAGTGATGCTTGTTTTGTGTTTATAAAGGTCGTGGAGAAATTGTGGTCCGATGATGTGTCTGAGATGTTTTTGCAGAAGAGTTCTGCTAATTCTGCTTTGTTGGTGGTATTTTGATTTGTTACTGGGTTTAGGATGCAATAAATGTGTTTTTGGGGATTTAGGCCCCAGAAGCATCTGATGTTACTCCAAATTGTTTTTGGAGGTGTGTCGGGTGCTATTTGTGTTGTGAATTTTTGGATACTATGTTTTTTTTCTTCTTTTAGGGTCCTTCTAAATTTGGCATTTGCTCGTTTAAATTGTATGATGTTCTGGGTACAGATGTTTCTTTTTAGCGTGTGCCATTTCTTAACTTTTTCGTCTCTGAGTTTTTGTAGATTGTTGTTCCACCAAGGTATGTACATTGTGTGGTTTGGTCATAGAGTGTCTCTGAGGGATTGTTTTATGTGCACTAGATATAATTATTTTTTGTATTGTGGCTGTTTCTTTGTTTATGTTTGACCTCATTTGTAGTTGTGATGAGTATTCTTCTGCGAGTTTTGAAAATCGTTCCCAGTTGGCTTTGTCGGTGATAAAAATGGGTTTCGAGGATATGTGTTGTGTTATTGTTGGATTGGAGTTGAAGAGGTTAATTATGATAGGGAAGTGGTAGCTACCAAAGAGATCATTTTCTGTGTACCATATGCTGTCGAGTTGTAAGATTGGGCTGCTAAAGGTTATGTCGATGTTTGTTAGTGTATTGTGGGTGCTTAGGTGTGTTGGTGAACCGTCTTTTAGTAGGATGTAATTTGATTGGGTTATGAATTTTTCAAGTATTTTTCCTCTAATAAAATATTATTGGTGTTTGAGCTCCAGTTTTTATGCCAACCGTTAAAGTCGCCAGTAACTAGCACGGGTATATTTGAGGTTTCTAGTACATTTTGGAGATTATTTATAGAAAATCTCTTGTTTGGTGCAATGTAGGCTGAAATTAGTCTAAATTTGAGATTTGACGTGAATTCTGCGCATACTGCGTCGAAGTCACCGTTCAAAGTTATTTCTCGAGTTTGTAAGGAATTGTGTATCAGGAAAGCTACCCCCCCATGGGAAGGTGAATTTTTATACCCGGTACTCGAAGAGTATAGGGGTATATTAGATTTGTGGGGATAACGGTTGTGTGTAACGCCCAGAAGGAAGCGTTTCCGACCCCATAAAGTATATATATTCTTGATCAGCATCAATAGCCGAGTCGATATAGCCATGTCTGTCTGTCCGTCTGTCCGTCCGTCCGTCTGTCCGTCTTCATTTGCGCCTATATCTCATAGACTATTAAAGCTAGAGTAACCAAGTTTTGTATTCAGTCTCCTGTGTTATCACACTACTCAAAGTATATTTCAAAATTTCGCCCCGCCCCCTTCCGTCCCCAAAAAGGACGAAAGTCTGTGGCATACACAATTTTTAAAATACAAGAAAACTAAAAAAGCAGGATCATAGAGAAAGACCATTTCTATCAGAGTGTTGAATCTGGATCAGATCGGATCATTATTATAGCTACAATGAAGGAAACCATTTCGAAAGTCATCATTCCCTCTCGCTCTCTCTCACACGCGACCCCATCCGCTTTGCCCATTCGTATTTTGTGTCGCCTAGTTCTCAGAGACTATAAAAGCCAGAGCAACCAAACTTTCTATCCAAGCTCCTGTGATACCAAACCCGGACGAGTTTGTTTTAAAATTTTGCCACGCCCCTTTCCGCCCCCACAAAAGACGAAAATCTGTGGAATCCACAATTTTTAAGATAAATGAAAACCAAAAACGTAGAATCATGGGAAATTACCATATCTATTAGATTGCCGAATATGGATCAGGTCGGGTTAATATTATGGCCAGAAGAAACAAATTAAATTTCAGTGGCTACGCAACGCCTGCCGAACGCTGCTCATTCCCTCTCTCTAGTACTGTGAGTACCGGGTATAAGGTAGAGCCGCCGCCTTTGCCGCGGCTCAAAACGTTCCCCCTCGTGTATAATCTAGTTCGTTCCCTGCTATTCCTACATGCCCGGGCACCCAGAGTAGTTTGAATTTGGGGAAGGTTTTTTGCATAATATTGCGAGCGTATGAGGGGTAATGTTCGTTGTTGTTTGTGTTGTTAATTGCGTCTATTGCAGAGAGTGAGTCGGTGCATATGCAGAATTTACCTCTTTTACTTTTTATACCCGGTACTCGAAGAGTATTTATTTATTTATTTATTTATTAATTAACAATTATCTGCTAATAATGCCATATAAAAAAATAATAAGAGAACTAAAGATAAAATATAATAAAATTGAAACAAAAAATTAAAATTACAGGTTAGCAGAGTTTAGGTAGTTGTAAATGCTAAGTGCTATATGTTTAAGGGTTAGTTCAGGGGATATGATGTGGTAAAGGGTATTATAATTATAGCATAAAACCCTGAAAGGTTCATGCTGGGCATAGTTTGACCTAAATAAGGGTAATCTGATAGGTCTAAAAGAACGAGTAGAACGAGAGGGAACCGTAAAGTCAATCTGACTCAAGAGAGTTTGGGAGTCCACCATCCCGAGAAGGAGCTTGTGCACGAACATTACCCCATTGCATATTCTGCGATGGTGTAACGAAGGTAGGTCAATAAGTTTTAGCCTAGATCTGTAAGGTGGCAGGATTCTACCAGAGTCCCAGTGTAAATTACGAAGAGCGAAAATTAAAAATTGTTTCTGAACTGATTCGAGAATAGCTTGCTGCTCCTTATACTGTGGACTCCACACACAGGAACAATACTCCAATATCGGGCGCACTAACGAAATGTACAATTGTTTGGTCACATACGGGTCGTCAAACTCCTTGGACCAACGCTTGATGAATGCTAGAACACCCTTAGCTTTATTAGCTGTCGCAGCTATGTGGCTATTAAAACACAGTTTACGATCAAATAATACACCAAGATCATTTGAACTCGAAATTCGATCCAAAACATGATTACCAAGAGAAAAAGATACAAAATGTGGAGCACGACGGTAGAATGTCATAAGCTTGCATTTCGAGAGGTTCAAAAATAAGAGATTTCTTGAGCACCACAATAGCAATTCGTTTAGGTCCAGCTGAAGGTGTGTGTGCAAGTACCAGTCGGAGTAGGGCAGACAGATTTTAACGTCATCCGCATACATTAATGTATGTGAGAATGTTATAACTTGGGGTAGGTCGTTCACAAATAAAATGAAGAGGAGCGGACCCAAATGACTACCTTGTGGCACACCAGATGTAACATTAACGATCTCTGATAAAACATTAGTAAATAAGACCCGTTGTGTACGATTAGAAAGATACGACGAAATCCAACTTAGAAGATTACTAGGGAAACCTAATAAGGACAGCTTCTGAATTAATAGAGTATGGTTAACCGAATCAAATGCCTTGCTAAAATCCGTAAAAATAACATCAGTTTGCAAACCGCTCTGAAATCCACGGTTGATTATGGAGGAAAACTCGAGCAGATTGGTGGTTGTTGACCGATGTTTAAAAAAACCATGTTGTGAAGGAGATATCAAGCGTCGTCGCAGGGCAGCCAAGAAAGAAGAGGTAAATTGAAGTCACCCATAACCACAATCTGATCAGCACAACCTAGCGAAGACACAACAGAACGGATAGCAGAAAGGTGCTTTGAGTAGACCTCAGCATCAGAATTAGGAGGAATATATGAGCAGGTTAGATAGATAAAAGCCATACCAACACGGACTTTGACTGCAATGAACTCAATCCCATGGATATTGTGGAAAGGGAATAACTCCGATGAGAAGTCAGTTTTAACTGCAATCAGAACTCCACCAGCATATGATTCACGATCCATTCGATAGATGATGAAATTGTGACCAAAAATTTCATGATCATGAACAGTGGAGTTAAGCCATGTTTCGGAAAAACCGATAGCATCGAAATCGTAAGAGGCACTATCCGTATGTAGTTGGCGCAATTTGCCTAAAAGACTACGTACATTCTGATAGTGAACGGAAAAATAGTTAATTAGTTTTTTGAAATGACAGGGCAGGTAACATTAGGACTCTGATTAGAATTAGAATTGGCAGGGCCGGTAACATTAAGACTTTGATTAACATTAAGACTTGGATTCGAAGCTTTACGCACGTATATTAGATTTGTGGGGATAACGGTTGTGTGTAACGCCCAGAAGGAAGCGTTTCTGACCCCATAAAGTATATATATTCTTGATCAGCATCAATAGCCGAGTCGATATAGCCATGTCTGTCTGTCCGTCTGTCCGTCTTCATTAGCGCCTATATCTCAGAGACTATTAAAGCTTGAGCAACCAAGTTTTGAACCTGTCTTCTTTGTTATCATACTACTCCAAGTGTATTTCAAAATTTCGCCCCGCCCCTTCCGCCCCCACAAAGGACGAAAGTCTGTGGCATACACAATTTTGAAAATACAAGAAAACTAAAAACGCAGGATCATAGAGAAAGACCATTTCTATCAGAGTGTTAAATCTGGATCAGATCGGATCATTATTATAGCTACAATGAAGAAAACCATTTCGAAAGTCATCATTCCCTCTCGCTCTCTCTCACACGCGACCCCATCCGCTTTGCCCATTCGAATTTTTTGACGCCTAGTTCTCAGAGACTATAAGAGCTAGAGCAACCAAACTTTCTATCCAAGCTCATGTGATACCAAACCAGCACGAGTTTGTTTTAAAATTTCGCCACGCCCCTTTCCGCCCCCACAAAAGACGAAAATCTGTGAAATCCACAATTTTTAAGATAAAAGAAAACCAAAAACGCAGAATCATGGAAAATTACCATATCTACCAGATTGCCGGATCTGGATCAGGTCGGATCAATATTATGGCTAGAAGAAACAAATTAAATTTCAGTGGCTACGCAACGCCTGCCGAACGCTGCTCATGTCCCCTCCCTCTCTCTCTCTCTCCTAAACACTTGTACGTCTCAAATATGTAGTTATACATGTCATGTAGAAATGTAGGCGCAGATATACAAAGCATATGTAAACAAAAATGGAAACATGTATAAAAATTCCAAAAAATTCATTTTTTTAATTTAAATATTATTTTCGTCCCCTTTGAGAACATATAATAAATTTCATAAATCGTAGGCTCATAAATGTATTTATGTAAATACTGACTGAGTACCGGGTATAAGGTAGAGCCGCGGCCTTTGCCGCGGCTCACAACGTTCCCTCTCGTTTTATTAATTTAATTTTCATTTACTATATATATATTATCTTAAAAAATAACAAAAAAAAGTAAATAGATATTCAAAACAAAACATATAAATTCAAAACAAAAAATAACAAAAACAGTAAGAGAAATTCATAACATTTAACATAAATAATTGAATTAATGTAGATAATAACAAAAATATTTACAATATTATTTACATGTATGTTTTATATGACTCTAAACGCCTACGCTTCGCCAGCCTGTCATTGGCATGGACAAAATGTTTTTGTAGCACCGTATTCAAATCTTTGTCCGTGCATTTATATTTTTCATAAGTAATATCTAAAGAGGAAAATATTAATTAATAAAAAATATTTTAAATATTTTCCAAAATAATACATACTTTTTATTACGGTTAGAATGTAGCACCTTTCTGCTGAGGGATTAATTTTCGTCCCCTTCCAGCTGTATTCGGAAGCTACCTTGTCCGAAAAAACTTTTCTGATCGCATCTCTAATAAATTGAGTGGGCCCATCTCCTCCAACTTTCGATATTAGATGTTTCTAAACATATTAATTAAACAGAATAAAAAAAATTTAAAATAAAATAAAATATTAATATCTGTTTCTGTAGTACTTACGAACTGCCTAAGTAGACTCTCATTTTTTTGCACTTCCTCATCAAATGCTACTACTTCACTAATAGCCCTGAGAGGAAGTTTTGGGATGTCCGAGAATAAGACATCAGCATCAAAATCTGTGTTGTTTTTTCTGTTTTCCATTTTAACAGAGACAACCTCCTCTGTCAACTTTAAGAGTCCCCGTTTATTTGACTCTTTTAAAGCAGTTATTTCTGCTTTCAAATCGGAATTTAACAGCTTTATCTCAGAAACCTCAGACCTCAACTGTTTTATTTCTTTCACCAAGTCTTGTAAAAGATTTTGGAGGTTTCCGGTCTCTGGTATCGTAACGTTGCGATGAAGTTATGTTATGGAAGGACATGGTGAAGTTGCGGTATGAAAAAATAGCTTCCGTCTAAGGAATCACGCAAACATATTATTTTATTATTTATTTGATTTAAGCAAAATTCAATTGTATTATCGAAGGCTCGTAAGTCAGTTGCACAATATATGTATATTAAAATCGCTAGATTTTATTGGTTCCACGAAAAGTGGTGTCAAGCCATGTATTTCAGTCCCTACAAAAACTGCCAGATTCTCATTTTTCTTCATTTCTATTATTTTAAATATTTTATTATTTACCAAACAAAAGTTGTTGGGCTATTCCAAAGAAATGAAGACACCTTTTAAAGAAATACTTGATATTTTATCATTTATGATCTTCCCAAAACTTATGTTTAATTCTTGCCCTAATTCCTTTCCCAAATGGTAGCTCTTCTCAATGTGCCTTTTATAGATTTGAACTGCAACACTTCCTCCTTTTCGGACTTTCCTCTTGATTTGCTGCAGATAGTTTTCAAATTTAAATGCACTTATGCCA
The DNA here is from genome assembly GCA_035041765.1 of Drosophila algonquin. Taxonomy (NCBI): domain Eukaryota; kingdom Metazoa; phylum Arthropoda; class Insecta; order Diptera; family Drosophilidae; genus Drosophila; species Drosophila algonquin. Next base: position 12,051 of record JAWNKY010002319.1, on the reverse strand, counting down.
GGCTCCAAAAAGTTTGGCATCTTCGTTGATGTGCTACAAGGCATGAAAATTGTATGTTAAAAAACACAAGTCATACAACTCTGGTGTGTCAACAACAAATGATCTTAATAATTGAGCAGCAACAGAATTGTTTGACTTGCAGTCATGTATGTCCAATAGTATCCTCATGGCCATCGATAATTTTAAAAAATGGCAATATCTGTTTCGACTCAAATTCTTTTTCAACACGATAGGCCCAGTGTATAATAAAAATTGCCTAAGCTCTGTTGCCTTCCATCTGTCTAGGTCTTTTAAGCTTCGAGGTTTCCTTTTAAATTCCCTCGGTATATTCTTTTTATTAAAAGTTAGCTCCTCGGAAATTTATGTTATTTTCGTTGACACTAAGGAAAACTCGAAGCCTTTTTTGTGAACCCAGCTTTTCAATAAAGTCCGCATTACGCCTAAGCAAACAACGTGCATGTAATCTAGGCAGCACTGGGCCACTATGTCAATGTTTAGCATTTCTATTGGTGAAGATTGCTTCACATGGTGTTCCGGCTGCGTAAGATTTCTAAAGGATTCATTGCTTCTCAACTCTATAGTATCACTACTTGGTGGAAAAACTAGGCGATGTTTGACCATTTGTCCCTTCTGAGTGCACCGCACACAAGAAAAGTAGCCACTATGTCCCTTAGTGCCCAACACAAATGACTTCGCAGGCGCATCCATAGCGATACAGCGAATAATGATTTGAAAGCACTTGTTGCCGAAAAGAAAAACGGGAGCATGGGATCGCTGAGCGGTGCGGTAGGCAGGGCCAATAAGTGTATATAAATAAAGAAAATATGTAATATACCCTTTAATGTTTGTTCGCGTCCGTTTTACGGGCCCGGGGGAGATAGGGGATATGGTTTTGGTTTAATTATTATCTCTCCTGTTTTCTCCTTCCCCTCTCATAATGTTCCCTAATGTTGTGGGTGCTCGGAAGTGTCGTCCGGCGATTGTCCTGACCTTCCGCTGACGCTGACTGGCGTCCCCGCCTGTTCCTCCCCCACCTCCCCTCACTTCCCACATTTCGTAATGACTAGCCGGCACACAGGTCCCGAAAGCGCTGTCCGACGATTGTCTCAGCCTTTCATTGACGCTGACTGGCGTCCCTGTGTACTTTTCCCTCCCCCTTTTGTCTGCCTGTTCTCGTAGTGCGTAGCCCGCAGGCGCCCAGGGTACCGTCCGGCGACTGCCTCGACTCTATTGGAGGCGCGGTTGGACCCACGGGTACCCAGAAGGTCCGATGGATGAGTGTCCCGGCCTTTTGGAGACGCTGACTGGCGTCGCTGTATCTCGCTCCCCCTGTAGAGAGTAGACAGTCGGATCCCTCGGATGCTGTACGGTGATTGCCTCGGCCGTCCTCGAGGATCTGGCTTGATCTACTTGTAGTGGCCGGGAGAGTGGTCGTGGTTCGTGTTGTTGTGGCTGCGTCTATGCGTGTTGTCCTCCGCCCGCTATCCAAGCCCTAAATCTCGAACTCGGAGTCCCGGCAAACTATAAATGTTCTGTAGTTTCGACCCTGGCAGGACTGGGAGCTGCACCCCGGCCCAGAAGGTAGCGTACACAGGGACGCCAGTCAGCGTCAATGAAAGGCTGAGACAATCGTCGGAGAGCGCTTTCGGGACCTGTGTGCCGGCTAGTCATTACGAAAGGTGGGAAGTGAGGAGAGGTGGGGGAGGAACAGGCGGGGACGCCAGTCAGCGTCAGCGGAAGGTCAGGACAATCGCCGGACGACACTTCCGAGCACCCACAACATTAGGGAACATTATGAGAGGGGAAGGAAAAAACAGGAGAGATAATAATTAAACCAAAACCATATCCCCTATCTCCCCCGGTCCCGTAAAACGGACGCGAACAAACATTAAAGGGTATATTACATCTTTTCTTTATTTATTTACACTTATTGGCCCTGCCTACCGCACCGCTCAGCGATCCCATGCTCCCGTCGAGAGACCTGCTTACCCCAGCTCCTTTAGCCTGCCTCAGCGCCGGTGTCTTCCCTCTGCCTGTGTGATGCTGCCCTCCGGGAGTCGTGCTTCTAGATCCGCTCAAGTATTGGCCCATCGTACTGGCTCTCGTCAGCTTCGCTGCCTTTTTTTCCACTCGCGTTTTCTTTTCCGTCTTCGGCACAAAAAAATGTTCCGCGTTCGCGTAGGTGCGTCCGCTTTCACCGGTGGTTCTACTCGACTCCCTCGACCTTTTTTCCTTCCTTATCACCAGCCCCCACGGTCGGGGCTCGCGCTGTTCACGCTCTCCCGCCGACTCTCCGCTCTTTCCAGCTCGGTGTTCGGCCTCCTCGCTTGTCGGGATAACGGCGTTTTTCCGTCTTCTTGCCGGCGTTGGTTGTGTGGTTGGGCTGCTGGGCTCTCCCGGTCGTCGGTGCGCGGGCGCGGCTGCGCTCTCCCGGTCGTTGGCGTGCGTGGGCGACTGCGCTCTCCCGGTCGTCGGCGCGAGCGGTCGGCTCTCTTTGTCGTTGGCCTGCGTGGCTAGGGATGGACTTTCACGATCGTGTTCGTGACTGTGGTCGTGGCAACCTCCATGGCGAAACTATGAAAATTTTCTTACCCCTATCGGTGCTGAAGAGTTCATGATATTGACGCTTAACCTAAATAAGGAGATTTCATGATACCGCCGCTTAACCTAAATAAAAATAATTCATAACATTGCCTCCATGGCCTAAACTCTAATAGTAATAAAATAACAATAAGCCATAGTGCAGCCTCCCTGGCCTTAATCCCGCTAATGACTACTTGATATGAATGAAAATATGTTGGGGAGCGTACGCTCTTTCACACCCCCTCCATACTTCGGGGGGTCCGCAGAGTGTACGCTCCTTCACACCCCCTCCATACTTCGGGGGGTCCGCAGAGTGACTGTGACCAGCCGGCGTCGCGTGATTTTGATGCGGAAGCATCGTCCGTCATGTATCTCCAATCGCCGTATGCCCATTCGGGATACGGTGATATTCGCGATCAGGTCCAGCGGCAGTTGGTTATTGAAGGTATTCGTCCTCCATTCTACCGGGGCCACGTCCCAGCCTGCCTCGTCCTGCACTACTGCTATCCCTGGGTGTAAACGGAAAAGTTGCAGTAGATCGGCTGTCTCGTCGATGCTCAGCGGAAGGCTGCGTTCCGAGCCGAGCAACTCCAACTCCTCGATGTCGTACAGGGGCTGCGGTAGTAGTCGACTGCCGGTGCGGCTGGTGGTGGCGGTGTACTGCTGGATGGGCGCGAGTCTACTGCCGCTTCCATTGGTTCTGCTTGAGGAGAAAAGCTCGGGCTCCTTAGCGACCATTGGTCCGTCTCGGATTCCGTTGGCCGGGGTGCCGGGCTCTCCTCTCGCAGTTCGGCCTCCGATATGTCGGAGTAATGGGGCCCCGCCCCATTAGCATCCGCGGCGACCTCCTCACTTACTCCGACCTAGGCAGGGCGTGGACTCACCAAGTCCCAGTCGGCCCAGAGACCGGCTGCCCAATCCTCCTGATGAGCGGCATCTCCAGCGCAACTAACCGTTGGGCCCATCAGGAGTCCGTCTGAATCTTCGTCCAGCGAGGATGCCAGGGTCCCGGTACTGCGCGGTATGGTCTCGCGGTCGTCTGCGTCCGTGGTGATGTTGTCCTCATCCACTGCTGGGCTATAACTCCAGAACTGATCCCGTGTAGCGGCGTCGGGGTCCTGCGTCCGTGGGGCTTCAGCTACGGTTGCGAGTCCGCCTGGAGCCATTTCCTCCGGTAAGGCTCCCACGAGGGCAGCCAGGTGTTGCCGATCGAGCCACCCTTAGACAGACTGTAGCCGTTGCTCCAGTGGGAGTTGGTCGTACCGGGTGGTGGTCAGCTGGTAGGTCCGAAACACATCCACTCTTCCCGACCGAACCATCGATTAGTGCCTGCCTGCCTTGCAACGAAATCCTACCCTTCCCCCTATCTTGCTTGAGCGGTGCGTTTGAAAAAGTGAATACATTTTTACTTGACTATTCCCATAAGGGGACCTTATAGTTGGCTTACGACTCTCGGGTTTTGCCCCTTTTCGGGGCCCGTCGAAGTGACCCTCCTCTCCGCAGTTCCGGCAGGCACGGCGCACATCTACAGGTTGGTCTCCGTCCTGGGTTGTCACACGGTTAGCTGTCTCGGCATTTCGGGAAGGCATTGCTTCGTCTGCAGGGGTTCGGCGGTATGGTGGTATCCTTGGCCTGGTGTCCGTGGAATCGCCGGCTGGGTAGGTCTGGCCGCGATCCCGAGTCGCCTCGTACGCCACTACCAACTGCGTGAGCTCCATCAGCGTCTTGAATTCATGCCTCCGGGTGAATAACACATAGATCTTCTCATAACAGAGTTCCTTTCACACAAACAACACGTTTAAATTATTTCTCTAGATTTTAATAATGCCTTTGACAAAATCGGAATCCACGCTTTTATAATACAACTACAAGAATGAAATATAGTACATGAAAAATAGGAAAATCAAATGCAGCGTATCAAACAGTATATTAGACAACGGGATTCCTCAGGGTTCACCTATTTCAGTTATCCTCTTCCTTATAGTATACAATAAACTTGCCAACTTAATTAAAATAAAAAGAAACCTATCACTTGTAGGTTATGCTGACGACTTCCACATCATGGTAAAATTTAATCAAAACCAAAGACAACATATAACAAACTTAGACAACACTTTCCAAAAAATCTCCGAATGATGCTCCTCTACGGGTTCATTTTTACAAACATCTACATGTCTGCAGAAAACTGACCTGACTGGCAAAAGCTCTACACACAATTTCGACATACCCATTGTTTCGTCTATGAAAATAAATTTTGGCCGAAATGGAAAATTTCAAAAAATTAGATCGAACCCTGCTAGATTTGTATGTATTTAATGTTATCTGTTTCCATTTTTGTTGACATATAAAACATGAAAAACAGACAGGGTCGCGTGTGAGAGAGAGCGAGAGGGAACGATGACTTTCGAAATGGTTTTCTTCATTGTGGCTATATTAAGAATCCGATCTGATTCAGATTGAACACTCTGATAGAAATGGTCATCCTCTATGACTCTGCGTTTGTCCCGTATCTTCAAAATTGTGTATTCCACAGACTTTCGTCCTTTTTGCGGGCGGAAGGGGGTGGGGCGAAATTTTGAAATACACTTGGAGTAGTGTGATAACACAGAAAACTGAATACAAAATTTTGTTTAATAGTCTCTGAGATCTAGGCGCTAATGAAGGCGGACGGACAGACAGACATGGCTATATCGACTCGGCTATTGATGCTGATCAAGAATATATATACTTTATGGGGTCGGAAACGCTTCCTTCTGGGCGTTACACACAACCGTTATCACCACAAAGCTAATATACCCCTATACTCTTCGAGTACCGGGTATAAAAAACGAGAGGGAACGTTGTTTGCCGCGCCAAAGGCCGCGGCTCTACTTTATACCCGGTACTCAGTCAGTATATATGCACATACATACATGAGCTTAAGACTTATGCAATTTATTAAATGTTCGCAAAAGGGACGAATTAAATTATGGGCAAAAAATAATATTTCAAAAAACGATGTCAAACCATTTTTTGAATTTTTGTACATGTTTCCATTAGGATATGATTTTTACATCTGCTTCTAAATTTCTACATGACATGTATAAATACATATTGGAGACGTACAAGTGTTTGCGAGAGAGAGAGAGGGAATGAGCAAGCGAATTGGGTCGTAAACGCTTCCTTCTGGGCGTTACACACAACCGTTATCACCACAAATCTAATATACCCCTATGCTCTTCGAGTACCGGGTATTAAAAAAGGAACCCTCCTGGTGGTCGAAACAAAACGACATCCTAGGTAAGAGCTGCAGGACTCTCTTCAACAGAGCTAAAAGCGCTAACGAGGAGAAACATTTGGCAGACTACAAAGTCAGTCTTGCCCTATACAAAAAAAAACCCGGAAAGCAAAAAGGGCCTCTTGGCAAAAATTCTGCTCGGAGATAGAGGAGACGCAGAAGCCGCAAGGCTGCGCAAGATCCTCTCAAAAACTACCCCCTAGGTACCTTAAAAGAAACAATGGTACGTGGACTAACTCTAGTGAGGAATCGCTCCACATACTACTCGAAACCCACTTCCCTGGGTGCACAACCATCAAGCCGGCGCAACTCCATAGCGAAGGCCCGACAGCTACGATGGACCATATTCTTACCAGACGGAACATAAGCTGGGCAGTAAACAGCTTTAATTCGTTCAAATCGCCAGGTCCGGACCTGGTCATTACGGCCCAACTCCAAATGGCCGGAGACTCGGCCATCAACTGGCTACAATGTATCTTTAGGAAGGTTCAAGGCAACAGTCTTCCTCCGCAAAGCGGGTAAGGCCTCGCACTCGACTCCAAAGGACTTTAGACCAAGGACTATCGTCCTTTCTTCTCAAAACTTTCGAGAGACATGTCGGGCTACACCTGAGGACAATTATTAGCCCTTAGATGTTGTCGGGAGCACAATATGCCTACCGAAAAGGAAGATCCACACCGCAAGGTGGTGTCCTATCCCCCCTTCTATTGAACATAGCAGTCAACAAGATTCTATGTAACCTGGAAGGGGTGGGCTGAAAAGTCGTGACATACGCGGACGACGTGACAATTATCTTCTCGGGGAAATACCCTCAAACACTCTGCGACCTAATGAGCGCAAAGCTCGCGAGAGTGTCAGAATGGACAAAATCGCGCGGACTGGGAGTAAATCCCTCAAAAACGGAACTCGTTTTATTCATAAATAAATACAAGGTTCCGCCCCTCAATCCTCCAATACTAAATGAAAACAGGCTCTCCTTCAGCGACAATGCCAGTTACCTAGGGTTGGTTATTGACAAGAAGCTTAACTGGAACCAGAACATAAAAGACAGAGTGAAGAAGGCTACAATAGGCCTATACACTTGTAAAAAAGCTATTGGCTTGAAGTGGGGCATGAACCCAAGCATAGTCCAATGGATATATCAAGCAATAGTAAGACCAATTGCCGGCACTCTTCACGAGATGGCTCAACAATTTGCTATCAGCCTTATTTGGGCCCCGGGTCACCGGGACATTGAAGGCAACTGCAGGGCAGACGAGCCGGCCAGATCTGGTACCACAATACCCCTTCTCCAAGACAACGTTGACAGAAAACGCACATTAGAGCTATGTAAGCTCGGTAGAAAAAGGTGCAGCGTAGTCATCCGTTCCCTCACGGGGCACTGGCTAATAGGCTCCCACGCAAACAGGCTGGGAGCCTCATACAACAATTTTTGCCGAAGCTGTAGAGACGAGGAGGAGGAGGAAACGGTAGAACACCTGTTCTGCTCCTGTCCAGCTCTTAGAAGAAAAAGGTTACAATACCAGGGCATGCCCTATGTCTCACACATTTCAGAAATGTCCAAAATATGTCCTAGAAAGATCGCAAACTTCATAAGAGCATCAGGATTGAATAACTGCTGATATTTTCGAGTCTCATGATATGGAAGAGGCACCTCAGGCACCACAACGGGCCGAAACCGGCCCAAGTGTGACGGGCTCCTGTAGAGCTTGACAGCCGCCTTCACCTAACCTAACCTAGACTTGGACACACTAAGGCAACCTATGAACATTACATCAATCACAACATTAATAATATTTTCCGATACTGTAAAAACAACATATCCATAACATTAGAACATATTTTAAATGATTGCACATCTAATAACTTAACCAATATACGTTCCAAATTCTTTAAGAATTCATCCCCAATAACTTTTCTTTCCAACTCAACAAATTCCAATATGCTGAGTATCATCAACTTCTCTAAGGAAGTCAAACTATACCACTTATTCTAAACTAAATATTAAAAAAAAAAATAAATAATTAAAGATAAAATTAAAAATAAAAATTATGAAACTAACTAATATGTTTACATATAAAAACCATGCAATGTAGTACTATACCTACACAAATTACACTGTCATAGAACTTAAATAATCATAATTTACATTAATTAATTATTATGTGCGCAGCCAAAAGCCCTAGTAGCTAGAGCTGTACCCCGTCCGATAGGTTATGAATTTTATTTGTATTCTAGCTTTAAAAATAAATAAATAAAATAAAAACGATTGATGCTATGGCAGCCTACATGAAACTTATTTCGAAGCCTTAAAGGGTATTTTAGTCATATTGAGAGCAATGAGAGCAGAGTACTCTCAAAAGGTAAAGAGTATCAATGTAGGCTGGAATAACGATGGAGCTCATCAGTTGCAGCAGCAGTAGTTCATTTAAAATTTTCAAATTCATAAAAAATTTAATAGAAAAATGGTTGCCAGACTGCCATTGCTTCTAGTGGTCCCTGCTGCTGGTCTTGTTTTTGTGCGCGTGACAAGGCGGAGGAGATTTAGCTGAAACATTCAAGTTCAGGTCAAAGGTTTTGGTGAAACATTGGGCTCTCTTTTATTTTCGATTGCATTGCTTATATGTGGGATACTGTGCTCTGTGTTTTGTGTTCTGCATCTGTATATGTTCTGTGCTTTCTACACTAGGACCGCTTTACCTGCAAATAAGTTGATTAAATTCACAATTAGAATCACAGCAAATAAAACACTCACCTGGACCTTAGCAGGATTAGCGTATGACTGGTTCGCCGTCTAATTTCTTCAGATTCGGCAGACGACGGATTGCCTCGGCTATAAAGGCTGCCGGGTCCATGTTCTCATTAAGAACATTGCCATTAAACGTGATCTCGGTGAGATTCGGGGGGACGGCAATGCGCATGAACTCGACCCAGTCCTTGATTAGATTGTGGGAAATGTAGAACACCTGAAGAGCCTTCATCGACTCCAGCGGCTTGATCTTCTCGATATTGTTGTAGCTGACCCAGAGCTCTTCAAGGGTTTCGCCCAGCGACTCGATGCCGCTGATGTTCTTCAGATTGTTGCGGGCCAAGCTCAGCACTCGCAGATTCTTCATGCCCGATATCCCGGTGATCTTTTCAATCATGTTCGAGGACAGGCTCAGGCGGTTGCACGCCACGAGGGTACTCAGCGTTGGATCCATTTTCTCTATCGGCGGATACTGGAACTGCAGTCCAATTTCAGTGGCGCTAATGGCCTCCTGTTTATTTTTCTCCTCCCAGCGTGTCAATGCGTCCTTGATGGTTGTTGGCTTCGACATAGTTCAGATTTCTTTATATTCTATCGATATTACTAGTAAAATGTGGAATGAAGTAAGTCTGACAATTTTTGAAGATGTAAACATAGTTTACTTTGCTGTGTAAGATATAGAAAAACTTTTCCTACAAAACTACATGCATCTCGTATCTGTACCCTTTCGAAAAGACCCATCTAAAGGAATGTATATATTTTTAACAATCTCCAAGCTATGCTTGTAATACTGTGGGATTTGGTGAGAAAGCAGAAACGAACAGAGTCTGTAGAGATAAGAGAGCAAGAAACAGAGAGTGAGACTAGACGCGGCTTTCAAACAAAGAGAGGAGGGAACCATGCCTAAGCAATCAACGTCATGCAATTTCGTTCCAAAGTCTCACTCGAACCACACGCATATTACGAGCGCAAATATTGTTACTCAAACATAAATCTTAAAACACTGCGATCATTGTTATTAGAACGAATCACAACTAATAATAATAATAGTCAAGTTACAGGCGGTCGAGTTAGGGGTGTTCCACCCCTAACTGTAACTGTAAAAAACACGAACCACTTTTTAAAAACCGGATTTGATTTTAGACCCATGGTTTCTTTGGCAAACCTTCTTAGAATTCGTCGTAGTTTATAATGTTAATAACCGATTGGTGAATTTTATTTACTCCATAGAAATTGACCCCATCTAATATACATATTATCAAACCTGTCGTCCTGGATTAATGTACAACTACGGAAAACTCGGGGCCACAATTTTTAAGTGCTCAGCCGGAGCTTTGAACGATTACAAATGGAAAGTCATTAAACTAAAGTTGTGTTTTAAAAATATTGCAAAAACTCAGTGAATTACTGTGGTGCTGTTTGCCGAATTCTGGAGAAAATTTAAAAACACGAGGGGAACGTTGTGAGCCGCGGCAAAGGCCGCGGCTCTACTTTATACCCGGTACTCAGTATATACATACATATATGAGCTTACGATTTATACAATTTATATGGTCGCGAAAGGAACGAATTAAATTCTGGGCAAAAAATAATATTTCAAACATTGAAGTCAAACCATTTTTGGAATATTTATACATGTTTCCAATTTTGTTTGCATATGCCTTTTTAATCTGTTTCTACATTTCTACATGTATAACTACATATTTAAGACGTACAAGTGTTTGCGACAGAAAGAGAGAGGGAATGAGAAGCGCTTGGCACGCGTTGTTTATCCACTGAAATTTAATTTGTTTCTTCTGGTCATAATATTGATCCGACCTGATCCAGATTCGGCAATCTGGTAGATATGGTAATTTTCTATGATTCTGCGTTTTTGGTTTTGTTTTATTTTATTTTAAAAATTGTGGATTCCACAGATTTTCGTCCTTTGTGGGGGCGGAAAGGGGCGTGGACAAATTTTGAAATACACTTGTGCTGGTTCGATATCACAGGAGTTTGGATAAAAAGTTTGGTTGCTCTAGCTTTGATAGTCTCTGAGAACTAGGCGTCAAAAAATTCGAATGGGCAAAGCAGATGGGGCCGCGTGTGAGAGAGATCGAGAGGGAATGATGACTTTCGAAATGGTTTTCTTCATTGTAGCTATAATAATGATCCGATCTGATCCAGATTCAACACTCTGATAGAAATGGGCATTCTCTATGACTCTGCGTTTTTAGTTTTCTTGTATCTTCAACATTGTGTACGCCACAGACTTTCGTCCTTTGTGTGGGCGGAAAGGGGGGGGCGAAATTTTGAATTACATTTGGAGTAGTGTGATCACACAGGAGACTGGATACAAAACTTGGTTGCTCTAGCTTAAATGGTCTCTGAGATATAGGCGCAAATGAAGACGGACAGACAGACATGGCTATATCGACTCGGCTATCGACTCGGATGCTGATCAAGAATATATATACTTTATGGGGTCGGAAACGCTTCCTTCTGTGCGTTACACACAACCGTTATCCCCACAAATCTAATATATACTCTTCGAGTACCGGGTATAAAAACTCTTATGCGTAATTATTCAGACTAAAGACAATTGGCAAGGTAGCACGAAATAAGTAAGACGGCAGCAGGCGCTACGGTAAATAGGCGCTACGGTAAAGAAAATAAACCAAAAGCGACCGAATCAAAGGTAAACAGCAGACAAGGCGAAAAAAGAAACCCAGTACCCAGAAGGGTACTGGGAATAATATGTCACAGAAATGGAGGGACTACTTCCCTCCAAGGCACTGTGAGGAACCGTGTGCCTCACAGTACTAAGAAGGCTGACGGAATGGATAATGCTGACGGACCGGATAAGGCTGATGGACCGGATAAGGATGACGGGTCGGTCGCCACGGATATCCGGAGGCCGCCACTTCGCCGCGGGCGCTCGCTCGAAAAGGGGCGGATAAGCCACAAGCGGGGGAGACAACATAACGGTGAGAGGGAGCGGCTCTCACCGGAAAACACGGGATCGGACCAACAGCGGCCCGACGCAGGCCCAAATATGGACAGCGGGTCACCGCCCAGATCCCGTTAAGAAGATGGTAGGAATGAGGAGAGCCCGATGGAAAGTCACCGGCGGCGGAGGTCCCGTTAGGTTCGGCCTATATAAGGAGGCCGGCGCCTACAGCGGGTCTCTTTTATGCACGCGCGACTGTACGGGAGTGATCGACGTCGAACGATAGTGACAGAGTGTCGAATCCGCGAGTGGAAAGTGACCAAGGAGAGTGATCGAAGTGAACAAGGAAAACCAGGAGGAAACCAGGACAGGAACTAGTCCTACACCGGAGCACCGAGTGAGTCGAGTACGGAGAACGGGATTCAAGGGCAGTCAGTGGTTATACAAGTGAAGGGCGAACCTTTGAGTGCGAGTTCAGAGTGGCGGATCGAAGCAGTGGCCGAGATCATGTAG
>JAWNKY010002316.1:0-13906 GCA_035041765.1 Drosophila algonquin | reverse complement strand
CCCAACATCAACAATCCAAATCGTCTTGGGAGCAGACATTTTCCAGAAGGTGATCCAGTCCGAGTTTTTCGCGCGGCATGATGGCCTTCCTGTGGCCCAGAGCACCGTATTTGAGTGGATCGGCCTGCACGCAGCAAGATGCTCCGGCTCCAATAATGTTGTGCAATTCAGCAAGAGGGGGAAGATGTTCAGGGCAGCAACAGATTGCTGCCGTGTACTGCAGAGTCTGCTCCGATCCCAACTCGCTCTGGCGCGCTCTTGGCGCCCTTAGAATCCACACGGAATCCACACAGATTAATTCTAAATCATTATAAATGAAATGATCAATCCTATCGAAACGCACTCACTTGGAAGTCAACGCTGCACCTGTATGATTATTATTTTTATTTATTTATTTATTAATTAACAATTATCTGCTATTAATGCTATATAAATTAGGGAGAGAACTAAAGATAAAGTATTCCCACGTTATTGTGTTTACCGAAACCTGGTTAAAGCCGGACATTCTTAGTTCCGAAGTTTTGGCAGGTCGGTACACAACTTATAGAAAGGATCGTTCGTCTCGACGTGCAGGAGGGGTTCTGATTGCTGTGGACTCAAACTTCACGTCGGAACTTTTCACAGTCCAGATCCAGCAGGAACTGGAATTTCTGTGTGTAAAACTGATTCTTCCCGCTTTCTCAGTTTTCATAACTTGTTCGTATATTCCACCTTCTTCGGATATCGCAATTTACGAGCAGCATTTGTCCGCCTTAAACACTATCTCTTCCTCGCTATCTGACAAAGACCACATGATAGTTCTTGGTGACTTCAACTTGCCAGGAATTGTTTGGTCTTCGGCAAATGAGTCTAATAGTCTGGTGCCCATGGCACGTCATGACCTTGTTGACGGCTTGATTGACCTGTCTCTGTCTCAAGTTAACCATGTTAAAAATTCCTTGGGTCGATTTCTTGATCTGTGCTTTGTAACGGATCCGACCTTAGCGTTGTTAACTCGAGTCCCCCCGCTCACTATACCTGAAGATGCCTACCATCCTACTTTCGAAGTGTCGTTCGACCTCGGACGAACTGTATTGGATCGGTCGGGTAGACCACCCCAAAGTGTCCGCTGCTTCCGGAAAGCCGAGTTCACGAAGCTTAATAACCTCATTAGGGATTTTGATTGGTCCGCTTTATATTTGTGCAGTGATGTTACGACAGGCACAAACATTTTCTATGATGCACTGGACTCACTTTTTGTCTCTTGTGTCCCACTTTCCTGTCCGATTAGATCAAGAAAACCCCCTTGGTTTACCAAGGAGCTATCCCATCTAAAAAACTTAAAATCAAGACTGTATAAAAAATTTCAAGAAATTGGCTCTCCTTCTTCTCTTGCTCATTATGTAATAGCTCGGTCAAACTTCTCAGTTCTTAACGCTCAATGCTATCAGAATTACCTATTTCGATGCAGGATACGTTTTTCTAAGGACCCCAAACAGTTCTACAGCTTCGTAAACAGTAAGCGTAGAACGTCCGCACACCCATCCTCGCTGTCCTTCCGTAATACGTCGGCAGATAATGATCAGGCAATTGCCGATCTTTTTGCCCGTTTTTTCCAAACTACCTATTCGCAAGACGTTTACTCTGGTAAGCCGTATCCATACGGTTTACCGAGGTCGAACGGCATTTTCAGTCCTTTGCTAAATGAAAGCTCGTTGCTTCATGATCTACGAACAGTAAAGCCGGTGTTCTCACCGGGTCCGGACGGAGTTCCCGGCTGTGTACTCAGGTACTGTGCCGAGTCTCTGTGTGGGCCGTTGCTTAAACTATTCAACCTATCCATAAATTCTTCATGCTTTCCCCCGATATGGAAGGAGTCCTATATAATTCCTCTCCATAAGAAAGGTAGCAAGTCTGACGCAATGAACTATAGAGGTATATCTAAGTTATCCGCTATTCCTAAAGTGTTTGAGAAAATTTTAACTCCGCACCTGCAGCATCTATGCAGATCACTTATATCTCCATCTCAACATGGATTTATAAGGCGGAGATCAACCACAACAAATTTATTGGAGTTTACCTCCTTTATAATAAAAGGCTTTCAAGGTAATCTGCAGACGGATGTTGTTTACACCGATTTTAGTAAAGCGTTCGACTCTGTAAACCATTCCCTCCTAGCACAAAAGCTCGACCTTCTAGGGTTCCCGCCCAATCTCCTGAGATGGATCTCTAGCTACCTTTGTTCTAGGTCTCAAAGAGTCCTTTTCAAAAACTCCCTGTCCTCACCAGTTATGGTGACTTCGGGTGTACCACAGGGCAGCCATCTAGGCCCCTTACTCTTTACACTCTTTATAAATGACCTGCCTTCTGTATTAACATACTCTCGAGTACTTATGTATGCGGATGATGTTAAGCTCTGTGTCCAGTATAAGGACATTTCTTTTCAATCCAGGTTGCAATCCGATCTCGATAGATTTCAGTCTTGGTGTTGTGCAAATTTATTAAACCTTAATGCTTCAAAATGTAAAGTAATGACTTTCCATCGCTCCAGCGCCTTTCTGGTTCCTTACACCCTTTGTGGTGGTTCTCTTGAGAGAATTACCCGGGTTGATGATCTTGGTGTTCTACTAGATCCCAAGTTAAAGTTTTCAGAACACATTTCTACCATGGTGAACAAGGCCATGGGCGTGCTTGGGTTTATAAAGAGGTGGTCAAAGGAATTTGACGACCCCTATATAACAAAGACTCTCTACACCTCTCTGGTTCGTCCGATTTTAGAATACGGCTCTTGTGTATGGTGCCCTCAGTACAACGTACACCAGGACCGTATAGAATCAGTTCAGAAAAACTTTTTACTTTTTGCTCTTCGAGGTCTCGGCTGGGATGCAGGTGTGAGACTACCGTCCTACTCTAATAGATTGCTCCTAATAAACCTTCCAACCTTAGCTAATCGTAGGAAAATGCTTGGAGTGATTTTTGTGCACAACTTGATCAAGGGTGACATAGATAGCCCTGACCTGTTGAGCCGCATAAACTTCACGATTCCTATTAGAAGCACTAGGAACTATACACCCTTGTTTCTTCCGCTTTGTAGGTCGAATTACTCCTTGCATGAACCATTTAGGGTCCTATGCTCGGATTATAATTCCCTCTATCATATTGTATCTACCACTAACTCCCTTCCTAGTCTTAAATTACAGATACTCTTATATCTTTCCCGTAACTAGTAATTACTTCGCTTCTTTAGTTAGATTTGTTCTACTTTTCCTCGAACACTAGTCTAACACCTATCCTTCCTGCATGTCCGCGATCGGTTCGGTAAACGAGTCGCGCGTTATGCGGCAGCGCCCCTCGGTCGGTTGGGCGGGAGGTGGGCTGCGTTCTTGCCTGGGATCCGCGCGTAACAGCCATCGGCTGGTGTCGCTTGGGCCACTTGATGGTGCAGTCATTGCACATCAACGTCCTAAAGAAATAAAATTAAAAAAAATTAAAATTACAGGTAAGCAGAGTTCAGGTGGTTGTAAATGCTAAATGCTATATGCTTAAGGGTTAGTTCAGGGGATATGATATGGTAAAGGGTATTATAATTATAGCATAAAACCCTGAAAGGTTCATGCTGGGCATAGTTTGACCTAAATAAGGGTAATATGATAGGTCTAAAAGAACAAGTAGAACGAGAGGGAACCGTAAAGTCAATCTGACTCAAGAGAGTTTGGGAGTCCACCATCCCGAGAAGGAGCTTGTGCACGAACATTACCCCATTACCCCATTGCATATTCTGCGATGGTGTAACGAAGGTAGGTCAATAAGTTTTAGCCTAGATCGGTAAGGTGGCAGGATTCTACCAGAGTCCCCAGTGTAAATTACGAAGAGCGAAAATTAAAAATTGTTTCTGAACTGATTCGAGAATAGCTTGCTGCTCCTTATACTGTGGGATCCACACACAGGAACAATACTCCAATATCGGGCGCACTAACAAAATGTACAATTGTTTGGTCACATACGGGTCGTCAAACTCCTTGGACCAACGCTTGATGAATGCTAGAACACCCTTAGCTTTATTAGCTGTCGCAGCTATATGACTATTAAAACACAGTTTACGATCAAATAATACTCCAAGATCATTTGAACTCGAAATTCGATCCGATACATGAGAAAAAGAAAAAGAGGGAAAAGATACAAAATGTGGAGAACGACGTTAAAATGTCATAAGCTTGCATTTCGAGAGGTTCAAAAAAAGAAGATTACTTGAACACCACAATAGCAGTTCATTTAGGTCCAGCTGAAGATGTGTGTGCAAGTACCAGCCGGAGTAGTGCAGACAGATTTTAACGTCATCCGCATACATTAGTGTATGAGAGAATGTTATAACTTGGGTTAGGTCATTCACAAATAAAATGAAGAGGAGCGGACCCAAATAACTTGTGGCACACCAGACGTAACGTTAACGATCTCTAAAAAGATACGACGAAGTCCAATTTAAAAACTTAATAAGGACGGCTTCTGAACTAGTAGAGTATGGTTACCCGAATCAAATGCCTTGCTAAAATCCGTACAAATTAGGTCGGTTTACAAACCGCTTTGAAATCCACGGTTGATTATCGAAGAAAACTCGAGCAGATTTGTCGATGTTGACCGATGTGTAAAAAAACCATGTTGTGAAGGAGATATCAAGCTAGAACCAAGATTTTGCAATTGCCAGGTAACCAGGAACTCAAGGAGCTTAGGAATGGCAGAGAGCTTTGCAATGCCTCGGTAATTTTCTATGTTGGATCTGGAGCCCTTCTTATGAAGCGGAATTATGTACGACTCATTCCAAATTACGGGGAGACAAGACAGTTCCAATTATAGATTGAAAAGAAAGGTTAAGGGTTGGCATAAGGACTGGGCACAATGTTTTAAAATGCAACTAGGCACTTTATCAGGACCCGCAGAAAATGAAATTTTCAAAGACTTCAAGCCATCAAGCACAACGCTTTCCTCAAAATATGGTTGAAAAATGCTATTAGAGTGAGGCAAATGGTAGGGATACGGAGTGGATGCGTTATAAATATGAGAGGAGTAAGACGACTGGAAAAAGGTTGCAAATAAGTTTGCAATGCCAGCAGCAGAAGATTCAGAATTGTTTAGATAATGAAGGGACGGAGGAAATGCATTGGACTCACGTTTAGAGTTGACAAAAGAAAAGAATTTTTTAGGATCATTGCGGAAATTTCTACTACAAGAAGAGAGGTAAAGATTGTAGCACAGACTATTAGTTGTTAGGAATTGAGAGCGGGCGGAAGAATATTGTACAAAGACAAGTAAGGAGCCAGTTTTATGGTACTTTTTGAAAAGTCTGCATTTCCTATTCTTTAAGTATGAAAAATTCCTGGAGAACCAGGGAGGCTTGGACGATAAGATGGTACAATAATCTCCGGAACATAAGTATTAAGGGCAGAGTTTAAAATTTATAGAATGAGTTGACTGTTACATCAATATTCGGTAAGGAAAGAAGAGTGGACCAATCAACATTCGAGAGGTGAATGTTTAAATTGTCGAAATCAGTTTTGCGAAAACACTTCATCCGGTGAGGATTCGAGGTAATGTTAACACTACTAGAACTGGTACACTCTAAAGTTATAGATAGCGTAGGATGGTATAGGTCTTCAGGAAGTGATAGTGGGGAGACTCTGGCAACTGTACATAGAGAAGCATCCATAACGAAAATAAGGTCGAAAAGTCTGTTCCTATTATTTTTAATAGAATTAATTTGGGCAAGGGAAACATCCGTAAGCTCATTGATAAATTCGTTATGAGTACTAGGAAGCAATTGGTTAGCGTCGTCGCAGGGCAGCCAAGAAAGAAGAGGTAAATTGAAGTCACCCATGACCAAAATCTGATCAGCACAACCTAACGAGGACACAACAGAATGGATAGCAGAAAGGTGCATTGAGTAGACCTCAGCATCAGAATTACGAGGAATATATGAGCAGGTTAGATAGATAAAAGCCATGCCAACACGGACTTTGACTGCAATGAACTCAATCCCATGATATTGTTGAAAGGGAATAACTCCGATGAGAAGTCAGTTTTGACTGCAATCAAAACTCTACCAGCATAAGACGCACGATCCATTCGATAAATGATGAAATTGTGACCAAAAATTTTATGATCATGAACAGTGGAGTTGAGCCATGTTTCGGAAAAACCGATAGCATCGAAATCGTAAGAGGCACTATCCAGATGTAGTTGGCGCAATTTGCCTAAAAGACTACGTACATTCTGATAGTGAACGGAAAAATAGTTAATTAGTTTTTTGAAATGACAGGGCAGGTAACATTAGG
Organism: Drosophila algonquin; assembly: GCA_035041765.1. Lineage (NCBI taxonomy): Eukaryota > Metazoa > Arthropoda > Insecta > Diptera > Drosophilidae > Drosophila > Drosophila algonquin. The sequence goes on along the minus strand of JAWNKY010002316.1, from coordinate 7,601 downwards.
ACTCTGATTAGAATTAGAATTGGCAGGGCCGGTAACATTAAGACTTTGATTTGAAACTTTACGCACGAACTCATTCATTATTGTATGCTCGGGCCAAATAGAATGGTCAAGAGATCTATCAAGGTAAGAGTCAGGGACAAAAATTTTAAATGAGGAAATATTACGCTTATGATTATAAGAAAACTTGGTCACAATAATATCCTCAAGGCGAGCGATAAGTTTTGAACAAAGTTTATTACTTGGTCATTTGAAATTCGCACATCTCCAATCGGAATTCGTTTTGAGCATTGGCATTTTCTTAATCTTTCTACATAAGCAATGTTGTATCCATGCCTTTACGGGATTGAAATTTTTGGAAGCTGCGATGCTGTTAGTCAATAGTTTTCAATAGTGTGGCTTGATACATATGTGTATGGCCTGAAAACGACGGACCACGTTACGGGCTATGCCAACAAACTGTTCGGCTTAAATTTATTGTTAGAGGTAGATATCGAATATATCACCTGTATTCCAATATTTAAATTAATAAGGCACTAGTTTGGGTTTGCTAAAAAATCATCATCATCGTTGGTTAATGTAAAAATTCTTAATTTTTTACATAAAATAATAGTTACACAAAAGCCTGAGTATTTATTTAATAACATAAAATGTACTTCCTCCCCAAGAGTAAAAAAATCTAGTTTGCTTGAGAACCCGGATAGCATGTGCAGAGAAACCATTTTATATTTATGCTGTTCGACTGTGGAATAGTCTTCCTAAGGTACTTAAATCCATAAAAGGCGCACACCAATTTAAATTGTTTGTTATAGCACACTATAAAAATCTTAATCAATTCTAATAATTCAAATAATATAAAAAAAAAAATAAATAATAAAAATAATAAATTTAATTAAATTAAAAAACTAAACTTAAAAAAAAATAATAATAATAAAAATAAATTTAAAAAAATAAAACTAAAAAAAATAAATTAATTAAATTAAGTTAAATAATAAGAAAATATATACATAACTATATACATAGTCTTAAGCTAAATGAAAGTCATCCAATGTTTAAAGTCCAAAATACCTTATCTTTATATTCTGTTCTACTGTTACTATTCCTTAGGTTTTTATTTTTTTTTAATTTTTTTTTTATCTTTATAATTTCATATATATTTGTTTTGAAAATTTGTCATAGTGATTAGTGCTCCAATTTAGAGTATTAATACTGTAGCACAAAGAATCTGTCTTTAATAAAATTAAATTAAATTACCATGGCTACATCCTTAGTAGTGGCCAATGGCACTTCAACTATTCTATAGCTATTTATGGTATTGTCAAAAAGGTCCACACCCTATACGTCTGTTGTATTGGTTGACCAAGTTGGGCAGTTTAATTGAAACCATTTTTTTTGCTTTCGATCATATCTCTTTGCGCGGACCATTGGAATATGATACAGGAAATTCGACAGTATCACTAGTCGACACGACATTTTCGCTGTGGCCTAAAATGACTTTTTCTGATAGATTTGGATGTTTAAAAATTTTTAAAGAATGTTTTATTTTGCCAGGTATAGTTTTTTTTTAAAGAATTTTTAAAAAATGTGGTATTTTTTGTCATAGGTAGTGCGTCATATATGCTTCTTTCACATAACTTCAGTTTCCTACAACTGGTTGTATTGAACTTTGCAGTTTTATACAGCTGACAACTGCAGCTATAAATCCGACCCAGACACTTTGTAGCTGCAGCTTATCGTCTGGAATATATAAAGCTTTCAAATTCAAATTTCAAAATTTTTTTCGTTTTTTTTTTCCATACAATGGAGAACTTCCAGAGTTGTCTTCCTCCCGAAGGCAGAAAAGTGCAGCCATGTTAGTCCCAAGGATTATAGACTGATAAGCCTCGCCTCCTTTTTACTAAAAACGCTGGAAAAGCTACTGGAGCTACACATCAGGAAGGAAGTAGGGGGGCTGATGTCAAGCATCCAGCATGCCTACACGAAAGGAAAATCGGTGGAAACAGCACTACACTCGCTAGTAGCTACCGTCGAGAAAGCCCTCAATACCAAGAAATATGCACTAGGAGTATTTGTAGATATATCCGGAGCATTCAACAACGTGGCCACAAGCGCAATAATGGGTCGCTTAGAAGTAACCAACACACACCCAGCAATCAACCACTGGATAAAGAATCTCCTCAGTTGTAGACGGTTCAAGCGGAATGGGGTACCGCCTCCATAGCCAAGGGGGCACGCAGAGGCACACCGCAAGGTGGAGTACTGTCGCCCCTCCTGTGGAATCTGGTGGTCGACGACCTAACCAAGAGATTCGAAAGGAAAGCCCCAAAAATAACAGCCTATGCAGACGACATAAGCATACCTATTACGGGTGTATGTCCATCGACACTCAGCTCCATAATGGAAAGCACACTCAGAAGATATGTGAGTGGGCGGACTTTTTCTGATAGATTTTATGGTTATCATTTTTAGTTTACGATAAACACATTAATTAGGCGTCCTTTCAGGTATCGTTTGTAAGAATTGACGAATAAACGGCTAAGTTGCAGCCGTTCGACCAAACCTTCATATGCCGTTTGGCACCACCCCAAATGCCATTTTACCTTTAAAAACTGTTACAAACACAGATTTTTAGTATTTTTGAATAAAAAAATGCGGTTACACGTCGGCTAACGGAATTTATCGCCGAAATTCGGCAAATGAAAGTATGTATGGTTAACGTCATCTTCCAGACCACAGTGGATCCGCTTGTATGGAGCAGCGACCAAAAATGCTTTGAGTGGGAATATCGTTATGAAATTTTCATGAAAACTTTTTAAAATTATTTCGAATATATGATAAAAGTTTTTGCCAGGTCTGATAACTATATCATATAGCCCCCATAGGAACGATCGGATGAAAAATATTATTTTTTGGCCAATCTCTGCCAAATTCACACAGTATGCATATACTCGTAATGCCAATTTCGATGCCCAAATCAAATTTCATTCAGATCGGACTACTATATTATATAGCTTTCATTGGCCATGTCCCCATACGAGCTGATGTACTGTACATAGCTTCAAATAAAATGCAACCTCTTAAAGTTCATTTTTTTTTTAATAAAAGAAAGAAGGAAAGAACTTTTAGAACAAAATATGTATTTTTATGAATTAAAAAACAAAAAATAACAAAATGTAAATTAGAAAAAAGCAATAAATTAAAAACTAAGTTAATAATAAAAAAAAAAATTAAAAAGCTTCATCTAATAAATTAAAAACAGATTTGAATATAGTTGATTTTGATTTTTTAGGAAGTTGTCTTTGTCCTGTAATAAATAGATCTGATCTTAAAATTAATTTGTTAATAACATCTGTATTTAAAAGTGTGCGTGAAATTTTTCGACTGTGTGTTGAAGTCTACATTTTTTTATTTCCTTATTATTGGACTCGGCAGCTTCCTCTGATAGCTCTCCAATCGATACTAATGCATACTGTATAACAGCAGAACCATGTATTAACACGTTATGTATGGTCGCCGGTAAATAATACCATGGATATTAAATCATTTGCAGTATCCAGTGCGTAATTATTAAATTTTTCTTCATTGATATTATATCCAGATCCGATGGCTTGCATTATAGCTGCACATTTATGAATTAATTTCTCATCAATACCAGTATTTTCGGAGATCAATGCTGCATTTGCAAAGAATTTCCTAGCGATATTTCCATCGTTAGATGATCCCCATCTTTTCTCTAAATTCCTTTTGAATTTTGGTTTTTCTCGCTAATACAGAAATCTTTATTTCTGCATCCCTTACTTGCCACATTTTGGCCTCTAATTTACATGAAACGTGCAAGAAGTATTCAAAGAAGCGTATATAAGAGTATAGTGGAGACAGGCCAAACTCATAAAAATTGTTGTCAACTTCTTTGCTCAAACATTTTTCGACGTCGTTCATTTCCTTTGGCTTTGCCCCGCATATGTAACACTTTGTCGACGATGATTCAGATAGGGCGTTGCACACTTTCCCATCTACCATAGTAAGATTCAAACTATGGGTAATCAGAGTTTTTCTATTGAAAATGGATTTTTCCGTTGGTCTTAATTGGCCTATTTTTTCCCTAAAATATTGTTCTTCTTTAATCGACAGTTCGGTCGTCTCTTTCTTAAACTGGAACCTGATTGGACGACTGTAGCGACTAGAAGATGGTCGGGGGTTTTTCCAAATTATTTGACCATCTATTTGCGCAACAAGCTGCAGAGGAACGTATGATGTTACAAACAAGCTCCTGTCGTCCAACTCAGCGTTTGAAAACTTTTGTTTGTATTTCCCCATTTCCCGATTAAAAGTAAATGTTTAGTGGAATCTTCAGTGACCGTTGGAACAAAATCAGCTTGAAGCTCTAATATGCTCGAGGCTGTGTTATCTAGCAAAATTTGAAGATCGACTTCTACGTAGGATTCGTCCACAGATATGTTGTCAGGATATCTAGTTTTTTTGGAGCTTAAAATGCATTGATAGCTCGGAAAAAAATCGAATGACACTTTGCTGTTCACCAAATTCCGTATCAGCAAATATTGGTGTATCGTCATTCCGGTCTCCATTAAAAGAGAAATTACTTCTGTCGGATCCGCTGGCAATACATTTTGGCTTTGACTTTCGTTGCGTAATGCAGAAACAGCGATCTCATCAATTTCGACCAGCTGAGCTATACGCCGACGCTTTGATCTCGTGGAAAACTCCATAAAATTTAGTTTGTGACGGCCACGTGGAGCACTTTCCGCAGTTTCCTGGTGTACATTTTTCGTATCTTCAATAAAATTGATTCCTTTGTACTCAGCCAATCAGACTCGTATTGCAAAATGGAAGACTTGATACGTTTATAACGCATCCAAAAATCAACAATTTTTGTACACATGTACTCAATAGGTTGAGTAAGCGCATTGAATTCTTCTAGTGAGCCCTTGCTTTCAAAATTTTGTTGTACATCACCAATTACTTCTCGTAATTTTTCAGCGTTTGTGCCTTTTTTGGAGCACCATAAATTAAAAATATGTAGGCGTGCGACCACACACTGATATATGTTGCCTACCAAATTGAAAGTTAAAAACAAAAAATTAATAAATATTAAGAGGTATTTATACAAATTAGACGTTAGATTATTGAATACTTCACACACATCTGAAAGTTTCTGCAGCTGACTTAAATACTTTTATTATCTAAAAACTTAGATTAATACAATGAATATAATATCTATGTAGGAATCAGGGGGGAACACAACTATGTTTACTTACATAAAAGCCGTGCACAAAAAAGGAACAAAAACTAAGGTTACATAAACATAAATTTTAAAAGGATAAATGTACAACATAGTTTTTAATTTAAAAAAAAAATAAAATAAACACCTTTAACTTCAAAATCTATTCATAAATTATATAATTGTGAACACAACAAGAATATGCGAACCACTTGAAACTGCCTTTCGATTCGAATGCTATGCAATTGCTCAGCTTTGCGTTACAGCTGAACACGTGTTCATGCGTTTCGTTCTATTTTTAGAAAGTACCGTTATGTTTCCAGTAAAAACCGGTTTGCCATTGCGAAGATTGAACATTTTAGAGACAATTTGCTTACAAATTTTTTTTAATACGTTGTGACAAAATTTGTTGATTTTTGGCCTTTGGCGGAACCAGACGTTAAGCTGCAGCTAAAAAAAATTTAAATCTCCAAATCTCTCAGAAAAAGTCATTTTGGGCGACAGCGGAAAAAAAGTTTAATTTTGTTGAGTATTGTTATTAAGAAAAAATTCTTAAGCAAAATCCTTAAAACTGCGAGGCTAATATATTGCGTCACTTGAATAGGACATTTAAGGATAAATGACATTTTAGAGATCTCCGATTCTTTTTAACATAAATATAACTTAAATATGGGGTAACTGATTTAATTTAAAAAAAAAATTGGTATTTAATATTTCGTCGAGCCACCTTTCTGTTTCTAAACTTCAGTCATCCGATTATGAAGGGATTGATACAAACTGCCCAAGTAATTTAATAAAATCGAATCCCAAGCTAATTCGATCGCTTTGATGAGTTGGGGTACACTCGAATATTGCTTTCCTGAGCCATATATCTGACGTGTGAGCCATCCCCGAAAATTTTCGATTATATTCAAATCGGGTAAGTAGAGCGGACAGCTTAAAAGGTCCACATTTTGGCTCTTTATATAAGATTTTACAACCCGTGCTGTCTGTTTCGACGCATTATCATGTTGATATATCCATTGTAAAGGTCCAAAAAGGCTGTGGAAATATGGAAAAGCCTCTTCTACTATTTCCTTGTAACACAACGCACTCATCGTTGAGGAAATGAATTTTAGTTTGCAGGGGCCATAGTAGGAAATGGCCCCCCACACCATAATACCTCCAGCTCTGCTATGCAAACGGTCCAAATGATGAGGTTCCTTGCGAAGATCATGGAAATAGTAACTATAACCATCAGGGCCTTCTAAATTAAACTTTTTTCTTCTGAGAACACGACGCTGTGCCACTTCGAGGTCCGCTTCACATGCTCGCGATAAAAATTGAGGCGTTGTGCATTTCTTGGCAGGCTTCTTCTGTATTTTTAACCTCTTTATATTTTGGGCCTTTAGACTAACGCGATGGACAGTGGATAGACTAGCCTTAACATCACATTTTTCACGAATTATTGCCACAGAGTCGTGAGAACTTGATGATTTTCTTAATATGAGGCGTTTTTCCGAATCGGTGAGCACACTTTGCGTGCGGCCTTTCATATTATTTTCATATTCAGACTAAATACTTAAAAATTCCGAAATAACATGCCGGTGCCTGTTGGTTTTTTTTTTATATTTGTGCAATTGATAGGCCAGAGTCATTGTTGCCTTTATTTTTCCTTTTTCTTCCTAATTTAAAACTTTTCCACGACCTATTTTAATTTTATTTGAAAGGTAATCGTCGAAAATCACAAAAGAGTTCGATCAGCAAAAACTGCGTGAGCACATGCCTCAATATTGACTCAATTTCAAGAGAATTTCAACATAAAGCAAGAATAATAATATAATGGATCTTTCCCAGAGCTAGCAGTTTGTTGCTGAGAGAGGTAAATAGTTGCACAAAGAGAACGTGCAAAAATACCGTTATTTTATCATTTCGCTTTTAAGCTATAAGATATTGAAAACAGAGTGTAAAGGGTGTCGTATTCAATTGATGAGGAGTGTAAGTCGAATTTTTCTGTTAAATTTCGTTCGCCTACATAGAACAGTTATTTTTCCTAAAAAAATGGCATTAGGTATGTTACCGAACGAAATTGATCGGTACGATACGTTGAACGCCTAATTAATGTGCCTATCTAAAACCAAAAATTAGGGACAAGAATATTTTTATACCCGGTACTCGAAGAGTATAGGGGTATATTAGATTTGTGGTGATAACGGATGTGTGCAACGCCCAGAAGGAAGCGTTTCCGACCGTCGATATAGCCATGTCTGTCTGTCCGTCCGTCCGTCCGTCCGTCTGTCCGTCCGTCTTCATTAGCGCCTATATCTCAGAGACTATGAAATCTGGAGCAGCCAATTTTTGTATCCAGTCTCCTCTGTTATCACAC
>JAWNKY010002313.1:0-14929 GCA_035041765.1 Drosophila algonquin | reverse complement strand
GCTCCTCCACCTGCTCTCGTTTTCTAGTTTAGCCAGCGTTTCTAGATCACTCTGTAGCGTTCTGAGTGAGACAGGTACATTTTCTGCTCTTTCTCTCGCCAGCCCGACGCCTTCCTTAGCCAGAACGTCCGCCGCTTCATTTCCTTCAATGCCCTGGTGGCTGGGGACGCAGTAGATCCGCACTGACTTGGTCGTGCATAGTGAGTCCAATGCTTCCCTGCTCGCCAGGACACTTCTAGAACTGATCGTGGACGACTGCATGGATTTTATCGCCGCTTGGCTGTCTACAAACAGATTGACCACGTTGTGTGCTCGCCCTGTTTGTTGTGCAACCTCCGCTGCTTTCCTGATGGCAAAGACTTCCGCCTGAAATATGCTGCAGTGGTCTGGCAGCTTGTATGCCAGCCCTATTTCGGGGTCTGTGCAGTATATACCAGCTCCTACTCCTCCTACCATCTTGGAGCCGTCTGTATATATATTGAGATGATCGATTTGGCCTTTTTTCCATTCTTCCGGTCCCAGAAATGCGTTTGTGTTGATGTCGAGACACGTTCGAGGGGTCATGTAGTCAGTATTACTGATCATGTCCCTGCCGATTGAACTGTGCCCGTATGCTTGTGGCTGCATGTTTCCTGAGGCAATGAGGCGCTGAGCGGCCTTTCCAGCCGTCAGATGCGCGTGGATATCCAGGGGGTCAATTCCGAGAATGGTTTCGAGTGCTTTTGTTGGGGTTGATCTCAGTGCCCCCGTGATACAGAGCAGTGCCTGTCGCTGAGTCTTTTCCATAAGCTTGTGGTACGTCTTCTTCCTGGTAGCTTGCCACCACACTAAGACTCCATACAAGCAGAGTTGGTCGCACCACCGAGATGTAGATCCAATGCATTAGATAGGTGACAGGCCCATGTGCTGCTGAGCATCTTTTTGATGCATATAGCGCAATGGTGGCCTTCTTCACCCTTTCCACTACATTGGATCTCCATGCCAGCTTGCTGTCCAGTACTGTGCCAAGGTATTTGACTTGTGTTTTTGGGGTTAGCCTTGTTTGATCGATTTTCGGGGGGATCCATGACGGTACCTTGTACCTCTTGGTGAAGAGGATGAGGTCCGTCTTGTCCGCGTTGATACTGAGTCCTACTTCGTCCGCCCACTCACATATCTCCCTGAGTGTATTTTCCATTATGGAGCTGAGGGTCGATGGACATACACCCGTAATAAGTATGCTTATGTCATCTGCATAGGCTGTTATTTTTGGGGCTCTCCTTTCGAATCTCTTAATTAGGTCGTCGACCACCAGGTTCCACAGGAGGGGCGACAGTACTCCACCCTGTGGTGTGCCTCTGTGTGCCCCTCTTACTATGGAGGCGGTACCCCATTCCGATTGAACCCGTCTACAACTTAGGAGATTCTTTATCCAGTGGTTGATTGCCGGGTGTGCGTTGGTTGCTTCTAAGCGACCCATTATTGCGCTTGTGGCCACGTTGTTGAATGCTCCGGATATATCGACAAATACTCCTAGTGCATATTTCTTGGTATTGAGGGCTTTCTCGACATTAGCTACTAGCGAGTGTAGTGCTGTTTCTACCGATTTCCCTTTCGTGTAAGCATGCTGGTTGCTTGACATCAGTCCCCCTACTTCCTTCTGATGTGTAGCTCCAGCAGCTTTTCTAGCGTTTTTAGTAGAAAGGAGGTGAGGCTTATCGGTCTATAATCCTTGGGATTAACATGGCTGCACTTTCCTGCCTTCGGCAGGAAGACAACTCTTGAAGTTCTCCAATGTATAGGTATATAGCCTGTCCTCAAGCATGCCGTATAGATAGCGAAAAGCCATGGGGTGATCACCTCTTTGGCCACCTGCAACATGGCTGGAAATATCCCATCCAGTCCAGGTGCTTTAATGCCTGTAAAGGAGTCTATGGCCCATTGGATTTTCTTGTGAGTTACTAGTCCTGTGGGGATGGTTTGTTCCTCTGTCGCTGGGTCATGTTGCGTTGTGGCATCAGTGACCTCGGTGCATCCAGGGAAGTGTGCCTCCATTAGTGCTGTCAGGGCTTCTTCGCTGCTCTCTGACCATTGTCCATTGTTGAGCTTGAGCTGACTCTGTATGGTGGGCTGCTTGGAGAGCAGCTTCCTGAGTCTTGCCGTTTCGGGCACCTTCTCGATGTTGGAGCAGAAGTTCCTCCACGAGCTGCGTTGTGCCTTGCGTATCTCTTTCTTGTAGTTTCTGAGTAGGTTCCTGTATTCCTCGTTTATAAACTCTTCATTCGCTTGTTTGGCGAGCTTGAAGAATTCCCGGAGGTTGTTTCTAAGGAGGGAGAGCTCTCTGTTCCACCAGAGTGGCTTGTTCTTCTTTTTCGTACTCGAGGGTGGGCATGCTGCACGGTACCCGCCCAGTAGCTCCTTGGATAGAGTCCCAAGAGACTTCTCTATTTCGTCAGCCGATTTTACCGACCCCGGACCGACCGCGAGCTTCGAGGTAACCGTCTTTTTGAACTTTTCCCAGTTTGTCTTCCGGGGGTTCCTATAGACGGCTACCTTCGAGGTGTGTTTAAATTCGTATTTAAACTGGATATACCTGTGATCTGAGAAGGATGGTCTTTCGAGGACCCTCCACCCAGTCACCGCGGCGCTCCTTCCCGTTACGAGTGTAAGGTCTAGCACATTTGATGAGGTTGGACCCACGTATGTGTAGTCCGCCCCCACGTTTGCTACTTCTATGTTAGTGGAAAGTATAAATTCTAGAAGAGACTCACCTCGGTCATTGGTGTCGGGGCTTCCCCATACATTGTGGTGGGCATTAGCGTCCGTACCAATGAGTATTTGGTAGTCTTTGGATCCGGTTTCGTCTACCAGACTCCTTAGCTCTTCGGGTGGTGCGGGTCTGTCGTGTGCCATGTAGCAGGAGGCTACCAAGAGGCGCTTCTCCTCGCTTTCTAGCATCACTACTGTTAGGTCGTCTGTGCTGTAATTAGACATAAGGTGAGCGTGGATTCCCTTTCGTACAAGTACGATGGTTCTGTTCCTGCTTACCGGTGTTGTGTAGAACGAGTTATATTTAGAGGACTTTAGTCCGGCCACAGAGTTGCCTGATGCAATCCATGGCTCTTGGACTAGAGCTATGTCGACGGGCCCTTGCTCCATGGCTATGAGGAGCTCCGTCGACGCCACCTTGCTTTTATGCAAGTTGAGCTGCAGCACACTCAGTGGCATGGGTGGCTGGCTCAACTCCGCTCGACGGGTTGACCACAATCGTCACATCACCGTCCTCTTCCTCCTCCGACTCGTCCAGCGCAAGCCCCTGGGCGGCCTCCACGATGGTGTCCAGACCTAGGTCCTTCTCCACCTCGCCTGCCTGAAGGGTGTGCGCGTCCTTGTCCCCGGGGTGGCGCTTTTTTAGGCGCAGGTATACACTGCCCATGCCCCACGCCATCTTCCCAAATCTGGGGTATAAGAGGTCCTCCGCCTCTTTATTTATTTGTAGGATTGCACACTGGCCCCCTCATTGGGTAGCGGACTCCCAGTGTGCAGCACCTTCCAATCACCCGTTGGGATCTCGGGATTTTGTCGCTGTAGGAGCCTCAGCGCCCTGTCTCCTTGGATCGCGATGGGGAAGACTACCTTCGCCTTCGGTATAGACGGGATCAGCTCCCTGTCTACCACCTCCAGCTTGGCGCCCTCCCACATCGCGTCCAGTTGGCCGACAGTTTGCGTTAGCCACCTACGCGTTGGGTCATCTTTGCATTTGAGGATCTTAACCCCATTCAGCCACCCAGCGCCATCAAAGGTGGGCATGGGGGCTGCGGGATCCTCCTCCATTCGTGCAAACAATGAGTCGACGAGCCGCGCGTGCACCAGCTTCCACTGCGCCGCCGTCATTCTCCCGTTCTCATCGCTACGGTCGATCAGCGCCACGATCAGATGTCGTCTGGCCGCATCACTCGCCGTCCGCGACTTCGGGTGTTGAGTCGGTGGGATCGCCACTTTCTGTGGTGGGGCTGCGCCCTTCGGCCCGCGTTGCCGCTTGCTCGCCGGAGTGTCCTTGCTGGCACTCTCAACGGAGCGTTGCCTCTTGCACGCCAGCATCTCCTCCACCTTGTTGGCGTACTTCCCGATAGATGCCCTCATCTGGGGCATCTGCGAGAAGTGCCTTCTGCCCTCTTCCACCCGCTGTTCGGCCCAGGTTAGCCTGGCTTTCTCCTCTTGGGAGATGTCGGCTTTACCCTGGAGCCGGCTCAGGATTTTTAGGGCCGCTTTGTACTGCGAGAGAGCCTTCATCCCCTCCCTGGAGCGCTTTGGCCCTTCCCTACGCGGGGAGCTGGTGCCTGGCTCCGGTGAGCGGAGAAGGCTCTCTTCCTCCGTATTGCTGATCGAAGTCACGCTCTCCAGATCCGTGTCTGCTTCGACAGCGGCATCCGTGCGGTTCAGCTTGGAGTGAGGATGTTTTTTGGCAGTCGTTGTACAACTGACGTGGCCTGCTCCCGCCACGTCCGAGGTGTGACCGCTGGCGACACGCAGATGGTTTGAAGAGGAATTCTCCTCCCCGTGCCCGCCGGTGGTAGCAGTCACGCATTCCACCGACGTTTGGACTGACATCCCAGTCCGTGCTTCTTCTTTGCTCCCTTCCATTGTTGGCCCGTAGGTCCATAATAAAACTAGCGTTTTATGCCTGGGTGATAAATGAAATTAAATGAAAAAAAAAAAAGCCCAGACACTTCCATGCACTTCAATAGATTCGCTTCATTTTGCGCCACCGCAGATAAAAGAATTAGCTACTTTTCTGACATATTTTGTTGATTTTCAGGCATTATTTCTTTTGTTTACAAATTTTTGTTCCTCTTCCCAAGACGCAAAGACCCTGTAGTGTCAACTGCAAGCCTGCTTCTCTGCGTCTTCTCCGATATCGATAGGTAACGCACCAAGTGTAAAAAGCCTATTACTCGGCAGCGGAAGATGAAATTTTACTATTTCAGCTGGTTGTCATGTTACCCAGCGATAACAAACTCGTTTCTGATAATTTCGTTGGGTTTACAGCCTGTCCAGAATCCAGTACCAGTCTGACTTCAGATCGTTAGTGCATTTCATGGGGCAGTTCCATCGCACTTTTGGGTAAGAGTACTCGCAAAACCCTGATTGCTGCTATTCATGTCTTGTCTTTAAGTTGTCGCAAAATTGGGAAATATTTTAAGTCTTCGACAGCGAAATTTAAGTAAAAATGTTGGTCTGCACAGTTTCTGGTTTTTGTCAATTTTTCACAAATTGTGCAAACATTTCGCTGCCTTGCACGTCGGTTGCCTATAAAATTCCAGTCAATTAATTTTCCAGCATTTGTTTTACATACATATTTATGTCGCAGCACGTGCCTGCCTGTCTGTCTGTCTCTCTATGCGACACTTTTGGTAGACAGACAGACGAGGGCAAAAACTAGGAAACCACCCAGGAGCGACCCTCTGATCTGACCAATTTCGGAATTGTTGTTTGCGGATTTCCAGTCATGTTTTTTGGTGAAGAAATTAAAGTAAGCACTGGCGAAAATTAAGGAAGACGTATGAATTAGCGTGACATGACTGAAAACTTGAAACAAACTAACCAGCGAGTGAAACAATTATGAAAAATTCCCACAAGTCCTTCCCTCGACATGTACATCTCCATCTGCATTTCTACATCTCTAGTTATGGTAGATATATGCCTTTATAAACAGTAAGTATGTTTATACTATGAATTTTATGAATTATAGAATTCGTTAATGTAAAATCGCCCCTGTTTATACGATGGGGGCGAGTTCACACAATCATATCAGAGGAGTTGCCAGACGTGTAAATTGGAAACAATTTTGAAATAAAATCCATGAATAACTTTATTTTTCAATAGAGGATTTTTAATAAGGGTAGTGCACTGATGTCCTGATCAAGTTATCAATACTGGTAGCCGCAACAGGTTTCAAAAGTCGAGGAAACAAATGTATACATATGTAGCTATAGCCATCTCGATATTTTCCAGCACGACATGGGCTTAGTGCGATTTAGTTAAGTGATTTCGATAAATGCGAAGGGTTGCTTGACTTTTCATTAAATTTTGATGAATCCGGTGTTCCAGTCCGAATGTGCTGACAAACAAGCAAATCGTTTGTACTTGGATTAATTCAATTTAAACGTTTCTTTATTGCGAAGAGAGTATACGTTTCTTTGTCTAAAGCTTGTATTTACTAGATTCTATATTATCTTAATAGCTGTAAAGTTTAAATTAAAGGTCCATGATCCGATATATTCACTAATTTGAAGCGTAAAAAAAAACGATAAAATATGGTTTTTCTTAGAGAGTCTATGAAAAATCACCTATAACTTTTACACCAACAAACAGTACACCCAAAACCTGGCCCAAGACCTCTCCAAGCCTCATTCCGTTTTACCATCTAATGGCGAGTGGCAGTACTTCAGTAAGCATATGGACAGCGAAAACTACAAAACAAAACGGAAGAGCGAGTGTAGAGACTGCAGTTACCGTACTGGCCAGTTACACTGGCCACGTACTTTATTTTATTTTTGCAAACATTTTCTATTGTGAGTGAAACTAGTTTTTTATACCTGGTACTCTAAGGGTATAAGGGTGTATTAGATTTGTATTAGATTTGTGATAATAACGGATGTGTGTAACGCCCAGAAGGAAGCGTTTCCGACCCCATAAAGTATATATATTCTTGATCAGCATCAATAGCCGAGTCGATATAGCCATGTCTCTCTGTCCGTTCTACCGTCTGTCTGTCTTCAATAGCGCCTAGATCTTAGAGACTATTAAAGTATAAGTATTAAAGTATATAGTAAACTATTGTATCCAGTCTCCTGTGTTATTACATTTTAAAGATACAAGAAAACTACAGAAAAAAAAGCAGAATCATAGAGAATAACCATTTCTATTAGAGTGTTGCATTTTGATCAGATCTGATTATTAATATAGCCACAATGAAGAAAACCATTTCGAAAGTCATTACTCCTCTCGCTCTCTCTCACACGCGACCCCGTCTGCTTTTCCTATTCGTCCAAATGAGCGCGTAGATCTCAGAGACTATAAGAGCTGGAGCTTTTCTATCCAAATCAAATGTAAACATCATATGTAAATCATCAAATGGAAACAGATAACATCTAATATATAAAAATCTCCCAATGAGGTGAACTACTTTTTTGGACATTTTTTTTTTTGACCAGAATTTAATCTGTCCCTTTTGCGAACATATAATAAATTGCATAAATCGTAAGCTCATATATTTATGTATGTATATATATACCGGGTATAAAGTACCGGGTATAAAGTAGAGCCGCGGCCTTTGCCACGACTCACAACGTTCCCCCTCGTTTTAACTGCAAAGTTCAATACAACCAGTTGTAGGAAACTTAAGTTATGTGAAAAATAGAAGCACTACCTATGACAAAAAATAACAAATTTTTTAAAAATTCTTTAAACAAAAACTACTCCATGAAAAAAAAGCAATAATTCTTTAAAAAATTTAAATCTCCACATCTATCAGAAAAAGTCATTCTTGGCCACAGCGGAAAAAAAAGTTGAATTTTGTCGAGTAGGGTAATCGGAGCGGTGCAGGACAACATAAGCAGAGGAGGGGAGAGTGTGACGCCCTGCGCCATATCCAACAGCGCCGTCGCCACAAAAAAACTATTATAATTATATTGCTAGGATAAGCAACCAGATAAAACCTTGAAGGACCTCATTTCTGTGACTATGATAGTATTATTATTATTATATGAAGCACCTCATTTTTCGTAATAAATACCTTATAAAACATTCCAAAAATCAACACATGACTTACATTCAAAGTACGCGCGGAAAAAATACCAGTGGGACCATCACCGGAGAGTAAACGGTCAATCTAGCCAACGATAATGCCAGTGTGACCGGAGCACGATCGCCAACGGCCTCACTATCAACTGGGACACAGAACGCGTTAAGATCCAAGGCACGCTCTAGCCTCAACTCCACGGGCCAACAGCTGACTTTAGTGAATACAAGGAGCATCGCCAGCTTGAATCGGAGCAGTCCATCCGGAGTAGCCAACTAGGTAGTCCCACGTGAAACAGCCCTGAGATTAACTTATCAACATTTTTACAGCGGCGCTGGTGCAAAGGGTATAGCTCTACTTTTTCACTTGCCTGCTAATACATTTCCGCGCCCTAACCTCCTAACCTCAGAGAGTGTTTACTTCTATAACGTTTCTTCTCCTCAGAGAGTGTTTACTTCTGCCACGATTCTTCTCCTCAGAGAGTGTTTACCTCTGCAACGATTGTTCTGCCCAGAGAGTGTTTACCTCTGCAACAAATCTCTTCCTCAGAGAGTGTTTACCTCTGCAACAAATCTTCCCCTCAGAGAGTGTTTACCTCTGCAACGATTCTTCTCCTCAGAGAGTTTCTACCTCTGCAACGATTTTTCTGCCCAGAGAGTTTTTACCTCTGCAACGAATATTCTGCCCAGAGAGTGTTTACCTTTGCAACAAATATCCTCCTCAGAGAGTGTTTACCACTGCAACAAATCTCCCTCTCAAATCTCTGGAGTACTTCTCGGCATTTCCCGCCGGGTCTATTGACCAACGACGACCTGCACGCAGCAACAGCCACGTGCGGCCGAGTAGCCAAGCTAGAAGGAAGACCACGAAGGAGGACCCATACCGGAGACCCCACGCATCTAAACGTTACCTTTGTAATATTAATATAATAAAGAGACCAATTTGTTATACTGCATAAACCTACGCCTTCTTCTTGAACTCGAGATCCCTCATTATAGTTACCACACCTAGAAACCAATCAATATCTGTGAACCTCGGCGCGGCCGAGCATACCCCGGCCGAAGCAACGTCACATACTACTCATTATTATTTTTTGGCATTTCCCCGTTTACCTATTTTGAATGAAATACCTTATGCTTATTTTGTTTTTTACCTCACTAATTGGGAAAGAGTAAATAGGAAAGGAAATAGCTTTCTTACTTATCTAACTCAAAATATATGGTACATATTGCAAAATATTTCACTTGATTTCTTAACTTCATAAGAGGAAACATTAAAGGAAATTTTCCGGTTGAATAGTATTTTTCAATAAAATTCACGATATTCTGAACATTGGAGAAATCTTAGAGTCGTCTAACATCGAACACGTCGAACACAGCCGTACTACTAAGACAACCCCGACCACGCCAGAGCCAGTGCCAGGACTTTGACGGAGACGATTGCGACAACGCTGGACCGACCCAAAGCCAGTCCTTCTGCCGCGAAATCAACTCCAGACTCAAGCAGGAGCAACAGTACTTTGACGGAGACGATTACGACGCCGCTGGACATACGCTGGGCCAGTCTATCTGTCGTCAACTCAACAACAGACGCAAATTGGTTTAATGGGCCTACGACGAAGATGACTGCGACACCGCTGGGCACTCCCAGGACCAGTTTATCTAACCACCAGTACATCTTAATCAACGCCCCGAACCACAGGGCTTCACCAGCACAGGCGACACCATCAGGACCACGAATCGAAGCCTCGACCACGCCAGACCTAGCAGCATTACCAGGAAAACGAATCACAGCGTAGACCACGCCAGACCCAGCAGCTCTACTAGGACAACGTACCCAAGCCTCGAACATGCCACCCATAGCGACGACCAAGTGACAATGTACCCAAGCCTCGACCATGACAGAGCCAGCAGCAGTGCCAGGATGGTATCCACGCACCGAGACGCTGAAAACCCTGCTGGGTACCAGTATCGCCATTTACCGCAGCAAGCCCCGCCCGGAGCAGGATGGGTGGAACAAGGTCAGTAACCTCAAACATAGCTTCCCCACTGACTATCAGCAAGCGCCATTATCCGACGCCGACACTGCTCGTCAACGTAACCCTGTCCAAGGAACTCTCGACCCAGGAGCCCCCAGTGGCCGAACCACCGCTGGCGCCATGGGTGGCTGCGTTCTTGGAACAAGAGTTGGACAAATTCGAAGGATTGACTAGTCACTCGCACATAGCCCAGCATACGATCATCTTGAAAGACGACAAGTAAGTGAACATACGTATTTCCCCAAAAACCCGGCTATGCAGAAGATCATCAACGCACAGGTCGACGAGCTATTAAGGGACGGACGCATCAAAGCTTCAAAAAGTAGGCGGTGCGCCCCGATTGTACTCGTAGGGAAGAAAACGGGAGACATACGTATGTGTGTGGACTACCGGCAACTCAACTCACGATCGGTGCCGCATACACTCTTCCTCGAATCAACCACATCCTCGAGAAGCTTTGCCACGCCACTGGAGGTTTTCACCTCCGCGAAGTTTTCCGAAGTTTAAACCAGAATAAATGCAAGTTCTTCCAAAAGAGCATAGCTTACTGAAACATGTCATCAGCGAGCAAGGAATCCATACCGACCCAGATAAAATCGTGGCAGCTCGAAAGCTAAAACCTCCAAGTTAAGTCAAAGAACTGCGACGATGCCTAGGAATGGCGTCTTGGTTTCGCAGGTTCATGCCGAATTTCGCAGCTATCGTACAGCCCATATCTAGCCTCCTAAGGAAGGATAAAATAAAGTGGATCTGGAGGGATAAACAGCAAGCAGCATTCGAGGAGTTGAAGGAGAAATTAACTGAAGAACCCGTCCATGCCCAGACTTCTTGGAGAGATTTACGTTGCAAACGGATGCAAGCGACTACGGCCTTGGAGCAGTCTTGACACAGGAGATATCCGGAGAAGAGATGGTCATAGCTTACGCCAGTCGACGACTCCTAAGAGCAAAGAAGAACTACTCGGCAACGGAGGAAGGCCCGACAGAGCGGGCCAACAGAACCATCAAAACAATGATAGCACAGTGCATCGAGACGGACCAACGGATCTGGGACGACCTGCTCCCAGAACTGAATAGAACGTGAATAGCAGCCCCTCAGATACCACCGGCTTCTGGCCTGCATTCCTACATTGTACGACGAGATGACCCCGGGACTAGGAGGAGAACTCGAGCCCGCGCACGACAAGATTGCAGGAAATCTACAAGGTAGACGAGAGTGGCGACCCGAACTGCGAATGCTGGTCCTTCTCCGTCAGCATCACCTATCGAAAGCAGCTGATGGTATCACCGCGAAATTGGACCCTAAATATAAAGGGCCTTACAAAGTAGTTATATTCTTATCCCCCAACATAGTCAGACTGCAGATAAACCAGGATCGACAAAGGAAGACCGCGAGCTTGGCGGACTTGAAGGCCTGCCACAGAGCTGATAACAACGACGACGAACCGCAGCCGTCGCCGCAGACACTAAAATGAACTTCAGATTTCACGAGGGTCGCTTGTAGTAGCGCGCTGCTACAACGTCCTTGCCCCGAAAGGGGCAAACATCAAAAGCTGTAAGCCCTCTTATGGGAATAGTTAAGAAAACATATATAAACCTTTTCACACGCACCGGTCAAGCAAGATAGGGTTAGAGTATGATTTCTTTTGTTAAGGCACGCACTAATCTTTAGGAGTTTCCTCCCTAGACTCGACAAAGATGAAGCGACAGAGCGACAGATGCATGGCCCGATCCCTAGGGGCATATGGTGACGCAATGGGGCACCCTAGAGGAAACCACCCATCCGAAGTCACAATGGCTACAGCAGCACGTAACCTGGCCCGATCGAACGGCCGAGGCTACGACCCCAAGCCGGTTTCTTTCGCGCTCATCAGCTGATCGCCAGACAGCACGACCGACTCCCACTGGAGCAATGGCTACTATCTGTTCAAGGTTGGCTTGATCGGCAGCTCCTGGTTGCCCCCGCGAGAGCCTCACCCGGGGAGATGGCCCCAGACGGACGCTTCGCAGTTGCTGGAACCCAACATGCATAGGACCACGACGCCGCTGCTCGAGATCAGTCCTGGCTCGGGAGTTATGGCCCGGCAGTGGACGACGACAACATCACCATGGACGCAGACGACCTCGATACCATACTGCGATAGAACTGCTAATGGGCCCTTCGGCCAGCTGCGGTGCCTCATTACTCGACCACATTCCACATACACTGTATGACATCGACGAGTTGGAGTGGCTCGGCTCGGAACGCAGCCTTTCACTGAAGATCGAGGAAAAAGCCTCCGGACCCCCCGAAGTGTGAAGTGTGTGAAGGGGTTGGAAGGCTCCCCCACATA
The DNA here is from genome assembly GCA_035041765.1 of Drosophila algonquin. NCBI lineage: Eukaryota > Metazoa > Arthropoda > Insecta > Diptera > Drosophilidae > Drosophila > Drosophila algonquin. The sequence goes on along the minus strand of JAWNKY010002313.1, from coordinate 2,776 downwards.
TTTTTTTCTTCGTTTTTCCTTTTACTTTTCCTTACCGTTTCTCATTTTATTTATTACTAGGATTAAGGTTACCGATATTAGGCCCCGACTAGACTATCCATGAAGGCTGTGTTGACTAGGAATTAATCGTTATTCTTTAGGTTTAAGCGTATTTGCCCTGAATTTTTTCGCTAATTACAAGGCCCGAGGTGCCAATAAGAATTAGAGTCATTTCGTGATTTTGTTAGAGGGAGGGGGCCACGGTCACGGGCACGGGCGGAATCTACAGAGTGTCATCCCTAGCCAACACCAACGACGGAGAGTAAGCCCAGCAACGCATCCACGCCAACGACAGAGAGAGAGCCCAGCGACGCATCAACACCGACGACAGAGAGAGAGCCCAGCAGTACACCCACGCCACCAAGAGAGAGAGAGAGCGATCCCTCGACGCGCCCACGCTGAAAGAAAGCGAAAGCTCAGCAGTTCTCTGCTGCCAGATGAGAGAACAGACAGTGACCGGCAGAGGACGGGAAAACGCCGTTATCCAGTGGATCATGACCAACACGGAGAGAGTGACAGAGCACCGACATAGAGAGAGCACCGCCGTCCGACGATTGTCTCGGCCTTTTGTAGCCGCTGGCTGGCGTCCCTGTGTGTTTCTTCCCCGAATTTCGTCCCGTATCGTCGTGCCTTGTATCTCGTATTGTCGTGGTCAAAGAAGCATGGAGTCCCACGTGTGTCGTCCCCCGCTCGCTATCTCAGGGAAGAAATTCTCGCCCCCTGGTCGACCCATTAATCGAAGTCCCGGCTAATTATAAATTTTTCTGTTATATCGACCCTGGTGTGACTGAGAGTTTAACCCCGCCTGGATCGTTTCCTTACAATATTGGCACAGAGTAGTTCGTAATCATTATTTAAAGTAGAAGCTGCCAGAGAAAACGAACCCTGTAAAGGAATTCATCTACATGCATAGCGTCCTTGGGTCCATCAAACTTTAGCCACCAACTGGTTAAGATATTAGCGGCTTTTCCAGGAGCTAGTGCTCTATTGAGTACTTTTAGGTTAGGAGTTTCTGTTTCCCTTTCGTTAGGTGATGACGACGCTTTTCTTGACTGATTAGATGGTTCTATATTTCGACTAGTCGGCTGCACCGGTGTGGTATCCGAAGCTATTGCCATTCTGCCTAACTGTCCCCGAAGACTTTCTTCGATCGAGTTCTTGATGAATAAGCTTAGCTCTAAAATCATGTTTTTCTACTGACCTTTTTAAGGGCCTCTAAAACTGCCATGGTGTTTTCAGGTAAATCTCCTTCAGTCAACCGATGACTCGTACTAGCTTATGAGTGATTCCTAAAATGTTGTGCTTGCAATCTAGTCTGCATTCCTCTACGGGGCATACTTCCGCGTCTCTGTTTTGACTTTTGGTATCCTCTTTTTGGAGAATTAGTTTCCTTATGGGAACCAATTTCTAAAGGCGCTACTCCCAAACTCATCTCGGGTGACAATTCTGCTGCTGGTGTATTCTTCTCAAAAGATAGTTCCTCTGCATTAAGCTTTTGCTTTTTTCGGCCTCTATCTGCCTACGAAAAGAGCATTGTCTTTAGTCACAAATAAACCTTACATATGAATGGTTGAGTCTTTTATTTTCGGTACAATAACTTCCCTTGCTACGGCAGTGAAATTCTGTCCAACAGATCTCGTCGTTACTACCGATATATTGACATATATCACCACTAATATCAACAAAAAACAACTAATTCAAATTTAAATTCAGACGAGTAAAATGTTTAACTTAGTAAAAAGGGACAAGAATACATGTAATGCTAAGAAAAAATAGTTTTTTGACATATAGTTATCAGGGAGTTCAGCAATCACTTCCCAAAGAAATTGCATCAATATCCTACACGAAATGGCTTTGGACACACCGAATAAATTCTCTATTGTGCGATATTCCGTAGACGCTCCCAGGAAATATATCGCTATGGGTATCCTTTTTGCCGGGCAAATACCCTCAAACACTCTGCGACTTAATGACCGCAAAGCTCGCGAGACTGTCAAGGTGGACAGAATCGCGAGGTCTTGGAGTTAATCCGTCAAAGACAGAACTTGTGCTATTTACAAGCAAATACAAGATTCCGTCTCTTAACCCCCCCACACTAAATGGATGCAGGCTCTCCTTTAGCGACAGTGCATGTTACTTAGGGTTAGTAATCGACAAAAAGCTAAACTGGAACCTGAACATCAAAGACAGAGTGAAGAAGGCCACGATAGCCCTCTACACTTGCAAAAAAGCTATTGGCCTGAAATGGGGCATGAACCCAAGTATAGTCCAATGGATATACCAAGCCATAGTCAGACCGATAATACTTTATGGAGTTACTGTGTGGTGGCCGGCCTTATCAAAAAGGACGATCACCAGACAACTCGACAAAGTTCAGCGAACAGCCGCCCTTTGCATCAGCGGAGCTCTTCGTACCACTCCAAATGATGCGCTAGATGCCATTCTGTGCCTCCAAAGCCTTGCCCTTGCAGGAAAAGAAAGGGCACTAATGGCTGCAATACGACTGAGAGACTCCGACCAATGGGCACCACAGCACACAGGTCACTCCTCAATTCTAAACGGCAGTTCCGTCCCTACTAAAACGGACTACTGTGTTCCAAGGGAATACACAGATACCCCCTTCTATGCAATTATCACCCACAGAGACGAGTGGAGTGAGGGACCCCCAGGCCCGAAAGGGACCCTAAACATCTTCACAGATGGATCAAAGCTGAACAATAGGGTCGGAGGAGGTATT